>OZ020262.1:3039337-3195447 GCA_963971285.1 Astropecten irregularis | reverse complement strand
TCACATAATAGACGCTGTCTCTATTTCAAAGCGAACTCGTTACTATGTTAGTCTTGTTTATGTAAAGAAAGCGCATTTATATAGAAGTTTGCTAAGATTCGGTCTCGTCATTTTAGCGTCGGCTCAGGGAGATCGGAGGACAACATTCCCGGCTAGGGCAAAGCTTATTGCCCCGATTGAGCATGACGTACTGTACCGTAGACATTCTTTAATACATTGGCCTACAAGGAGCGTTGGGGATTTGATTTGAACTGAACTGAAGTGAACCTTGGAATAAATAACTTGAGCAACCGTTACTCCATCACAACAAGATCGTGTGATTTTCCATCATTCTGCCCTCCCTTGCCTTTGGAGAAAACTCTCCGCCGCTGACCCAAACAGTCATCAGCAACCCGAGTCCATGTTGACGTGGATTTACTACATAACCAAAAGGTAAAATCTGCTTTTTTGCTACTCTGAGAGCAGAAAAACAGATGGCCACTTTTCGTCCTCCATACTATATAATTCCATAAACTTGTTTGGATAATTATTCTAGTTTGCTTGGGATGGGTTCACAAATTTAGGCTTCTTTGGTGCAAGTGGATAAAAAGAGTTAGTCTCGCTTTATCAGGAGGGGTACCTGTCAAATGCAGCATCAACACCAAAAATCTTGTTTTTCAAGGTTAACCATTTACACAGCAGTTTTACGCACATTCTAAGTACAACAAACGTCATCAGTTGGTGGGTAACATATTCATTAAGTCATCACTAAATAGTAGTGTAAAATAAATAATGGCTGGAAAAAAGACACATTGAAGTCCATGGCTGTGACACTTATTTACAATACTACAAACACACGCAAGATTTTCCAGAAATACCAACAATATAATACAAAAGGAGTACGATTTGTAGCCAGGTTGAAATTTCAGCATTTTACTCAGAGATCAAATGTCAATGTCTCAACAACTTAATGACATAAATCTTTAATTTTACCGGAAAACAAAAATATAAAGTTTAAACAAGTATATGCAATTGACAGAACCACAATTTTTTTAACTACAATAGGCACCGATTTTATAACTGTGACAGTTGTCTTTTATTTTGTCTTAATTATATATGTGATTGTATTTAGTGTTCCATTTGTTAATACAAGAAGTGCAACCCTTAAAGGCATGGAGGTTGCCTAGCAACAACCACATGCTGAGAGGGACCCTGGCCTTTAGCCACTGACCAGTTGACCACACATTCCTCAGGCTCACTTTCCACCCAGTAGTCAGCTGGGTCAGACTTCTGTATTTTTGTTCCTGTATGCTGCAATTCTAAAAGAGTATCATGGTGTAAGAGGCCACAACAGACACCTGCATTGTTCGGTGTACTGGCCTTTTTTTCTTGTTACTTTATTGTGTTCAAAGTGTGGAGAAATAAATTATCCATATTCTCGCAACAAAGAATCCTAACTGTTATACATGCGTCGTAGACAGGATTGCGAGTTTATACACAATAAAAAGGCCAGTACCTGACTCTGCAGAGACGGAGAGGAGATGGAGGAGCTGCAGGAGCAGTTGAAGGTGTTAGCCAGTCGGCTGGCGGAGATGGAGGAGAAGAAGGCAGGAGACGCTGGAAGCAAGGCAGCAATAGTGGTAGTTCCAAGAGAGCGCGGGACAAAGCTCGCAGGGAGTCCCAAGACAGACCGAGACCCGGAAGTGACGGAGTGGGCGGAAGATATGCGCCGCCTCACCAAGGACCTGTCCGAAGCTGAGGGAGCGCAGCTGGTGATTGATCACCTCACTGGCCCTGCACGTGACGAGGTTCGCCTTTGCCCGCCATCGGAGAGGAGCAACCCAGAGAATATCATCCAACATTGTGTTGAAGGCGTACGCATGTCATGAGACTCCGTCAACCAGATGGGAGGAGTTCTACGCAAGGAGGCAGCGCGGATGGGAAACCATGCAGGAGTTTTCCCTGCAACTGCTGAAACTCCTCAGGAAGGTTGAGCTGGCATCCCCTACCGATGCCCCTCTTCTTCAAGATAAGGATGCCATATTATGCGAGAAGTTTGCAGCAGGTTTGGCAGATGCGTCTTTGAGGAGGGAGGTTCGGCGGTACATCTTGGAGAATTCCCCCATCTCATTCACGGATTTGCGCAACACTGTCCTTTCGTGGGACAGCAGCCCAGATCTGCAGGCAGCAGAGGCCAGGGCAGCTACCGCAAGGCCCTCAGTGGATCCAGCGATTCAGACACAGCTGGATCAACAAGCGAGCCAGTTAAAGGCCACCCAGGATGCAGTGAGTCAACTCTGTCAGCAAGTCTCTCAACTGATGGGCTCTATGATGGCAGGAGCGGGTACTAGCAGGGTTGGTGTGACGTGCTTTTCCTGTGGTGGTGTTGGTCACATAGCGAGGGTGTGCCCTTTCAGAGGCAACGGAGGGCGACCAAGACCCCCTGCACAGCCTTCTCATCAGTCGTCCAAGAGTACGAGTGGCACTCAGGCTTCCCCAGTTCAGCAGACAAAGTTCCCCGAAGACTCCCCAAATGCCAGCCCTCCATTGTAAGGAGCCAAACTTTGGAGGGTGGGCATGGCTCAAGCAGACAGACCAGAGAGGAGGTGTTTGGCAGGGCAGTCGCCAAAAGTCCTGAGGCAACAGTAACAATCTGCAGGCATGAAGTGCCATTCGTCCTTGATACTGGAAGCGAGGTAACTGTCCTGCCCGAGACCATTTACCATCAGCTGAACAACAGTGGCCCTCTTCGTCATGACATCACCAAGTGGCTGAAGGATGAAGCGAACGGCATCGAGATTTCCTACGTGGGCTACGCCGAGTTTGACATCGACCTGCTTGGGGTGCGACTTGGTCATCAGGTTGGGGCCCTCGTCTAAAAGGCGCAGTCTACACCTAACCATAACAGAGATGTCGGTTTGCTTGGGTCAAATGTCCTGCGAGAACTTCATGCTGCACTAAGGGAAAAGCATGGAGAGAATTATTTGGAGAGTTTAGAGGAGACCAGCATTAGAACTTGGGTCGAGGCATTGTTCCCCTACGACCTAGAGAATCAAACGACAGGCAGATCTTCCTTCGTCAAAGTGGGAGGACGAGATCCAGTTTGCATCCCCGCAAACTGCACCCGTGTCTTCACCTGTACTGTTCGGCAGGAAGCAGCACAACATAGAGACATTGTGATCCAGGCCATCCATGATGGATCTGGTAACCTACCTAAGGGCATCGCAGTTGTCGACACATGCACCAGGGCTGAGAGAGGGGTTACTCGAGTGACAGTGGCAAACATCGGGGAAGATGATGTTTGGTTGCAGCCTAGGAGCAGAATTGGAGTTGCTGCAGATGTAGACGTGGTCCACTCCCACCTTTCCTCAGTCCAGGTCACAGATGATGGCATACACGTGGGTTCCGATGGCATTAAGGAGGCCTCCTGCCTTGACGGGAGTTGCTGGATCACAAGAGGAGGATATCCAGTTACCTTTTGAGATAGGTCTGGGAGGAGCAGAGAGCAGTCCTGTGAAGACACAATTGATGAAGCTTCTTCAAAAGTACCAGGATGTGTTTTGTCATAGTGAAGGTGACCTGGGATACACTGACACAGTGAAGCATAAGATTCCCACAACTGATGACCGTCCGGTGTGTGTTCCACATCGTCGAGTTCCCCCACATCAAATGAATGAAGTGAAGACACATCTCCTTCTTGATCAGAAGATAATCAGACCATCTTCAAGCCCATATGCGGCACCAGTAGTCATTGTGCGCAAGAAAGATGACAGTCTTCGTCTTTGTGTTGACTACAGTATGCTTAATGAGATGACACACAAGGACGCATACCCCCTACTCGCATTGAGGAGGCCCTTGACTCTCTGAAAGGAGCAACTGTGTTTAGTTCCATTGATCTTGCTCAGGGTTACCATCAAGTTGCTATTGACGAGAGTGATATTCAGAAGACAGCATTCAGAGCTGGCACTGGAGGGTTGTTCGAGTACCTCAGAATGCCTTTTGGCCTCAGCAATGCTCCAGCCACCTTTCAGAGGTTGATGGAATCCGTCATGGAAGACTTAAACTTCAGCACTCTCCTTCTATACCTTGATGACATCTTGGTATTCTCCAAGTCCCACGAAGAGCATCTTCAGAGGCTGGAGGTTGTCTTGCAGAGGCTGCAAAAACATGGGTTGAAGATAAAGCCCAGCAAATGCCACCTCTTCCGGAAGGAATGCCACTATCTTGGCCATGCTGTTTCGTCAAGTGGGATTGCGACTGATCCAGAGAAAAGTAAGGCCATAAACAACTGGCCACGCCCTAGAAGTGAGAGGGAGCTTCGCTCATTCCTTGGACTGGCAGGCTACTATAGGCGCTTTGTCAAGCAGTTCAGTAAAGTGGCTGCTCCACTACATGCTCTTCTATCCAAAGAAGGATGCCGGAAAAGAAGGAAGCAATATCGTCCATCACCTCAACAGCAACAAGCATTCATACAACGATGGAGCCCTGAATGTACTGTTGCATTTGAGGAATTGAAGCGGAGGCTGACATCGCCACCAGTGCTAGGATACCCAGATTTCACAAGGCCTTTGGTTGTTGAAACAGATGCATCGATGGATGGTTTGGGCGCAGTTCTATCTCAGGATCAGGAGGGTTGACGCGTAGTCATTGCGTACGCGAGTCGGAGCTTGAGCCCAGCCAAGAAGAATATAGACAACTATCGTTCCATGAAGTTGGAGTTACTGGCATTAAAATGGGCCATTACCGAGAAGTTTCGGGAGTACCTGATCGGAGCAGAATTTGTTGTGTTCACCGACAACAATCCACTTTCCTACCTCAAGACGGCGAAACTTGGTGCAACCGAGATGCGGTGGGCCAGCCAGCTATCTCAGTTCAATTTCCAGATAAAGTACAGATCTGGCAGGGCGAATGCCAATGCAGATATGCCTTGAGTCGGCAGAAGATTCATGCTGAGGAGATGCTGCAAGAGGTCACACAATCAACAGCACTTCATGAGGTCAACCAAATAGAGGTGAAGAAGGTGACAGTGAGACAGGTCACCGCCGCGGAGGTTGAAACTGCTGTACCCACAATGCCTGGATATTCATCAGATGAGCTTGCGAAACTGCAGCAGAGGGATCCACTGCTTGCCAGGTTTCCTCAGATGTGGAGGTATGGAACGAAGCCAAGGAGTTTACAGTTAAGGCACGCTTCAAATGGTATGAAGGCCTTGGTTAGGAGGTGGGATAGAGTTATGACCAAGGATGGAGTACTCTACATCAAATTTCATGATTCGGTAGAGGGCGATTTCTGTCAACTGCTGCTCCCAGAGGAACTTCGTCCGACAATGCTGGCTGCTCTCCATAACCAAGCTGGCCACCATGGGCGTGATCGGACACTTGCACTGCTGCAGAAGAGGTGTTACTGGCCTGGAATGGCCGCGGATGTGGACAGATGGTTGAAGGGGTGTGATAGATGCACCGTATCTAATTAAGCCGCCGACTCCTAAGGTGAGGCCCTCCATGGGCAAAATGATGGCAGAGCAACCACTGGACATCCTGGCCATTGACTTTACTCTACTAGAGAAAGCAACAGATGGAAGGGAAAATGTCTTAGTTATGACGGATGTATTTAGTAAGTTCACCCAGGCAGTCCCATGCCGAGACCAGAAGGCCACAACCGTAGCAAAGGTATTGGTTTCGGAGTGGTTCCAGAAGTACGGAGTCCCGCGCCGTATCCACAGTGATCAAGGGAGAAATTTCGAGTCACAGATCGTGAAGGAGCTTTGTGCAGTCTATGAAGTTACAAAGAGCAAAACCACGGCATACCATCCCCAGAGGCACGGGCAATGCGAGAGATTCAATCGCACTTTGCATAATCTACTTCGTACCTTACCCCATGACCAGAAGAGATGTTGGCCCAAGCATCTTCAAGAGCTGACGTTCATGTACAACTGTACGCCACACTCTTCTACTGGACTCTCCCCATTTTATGTGTTCTTGGGACGGAATCCGATGTTACCAATTGACCTTCTGCTTGGGACTGGTGAGAGCAGGGAACCAGATGCATCATGGGTTGAAGCACATCAACAGAAATTGAGAAAGGCAGCAGACCACGCCGCCCAAACCATGCAGAAGGCAGCAACGTCTAGGTGTGAGAGGGGCAACGCCAAGTCTAATGATAAAAAGGGATTGGCTAATTAGGTACCAGAGTCCTACTTCGGAGCCACATTCCAGGGCAGAACAAGATAGGTAATTACTGGCAGACAGTACGCTATCTAGGTGATAGCGCAGCCACAACCCAATGTGTATGAGGTCCAACTTGCGGATGGTACTAGACCAACAAAGTGCATGACCAGGACAGAGCTACTGGGCACCGGGGAGAGAGTGCCAGAGGTTGAGACTACTCCAGAGCTCCTGCCAGCAGCGCAGGATGAGGACGGGCAAGATGACGACAATGACGACTCTCAACCGTTGTCGGATGTGGCCTTGATTATAGGAAATGCCAAGGAGAGTGAAGCACCTGTATTGATACTGCCACTTAGTCCTGAGGTCATCTCGCCTGCAGTCCAGCCCCATCACAGCAGCAAAGCAGTGGAGACCCCCAGCTATATATCTCCATCGGTTCCTGAAGTCCAACCCCATAACAGCAGCATAGCAGTGGAGACCCCCAGCTATCTCCCAGTCGGTTCCTGCAGTCCAGCCCCATCACAGCAGCAAAGCAGTGGAGACCCCCAGCTATCTCCATCGGTTCCTGAAGTCCAACCCCACCACAGCAGCATAACAGTGGAGACCCCTAGCTATCTCCATCGGTTCCTGAAGTCCAACCCCACCACAGCAGCATAACAGTGGAGACCCCCTAGCTATCTCCCAGTCGGTTCCTGCAGTCCAGCCCCATCACAGCAGCAAAGCAGTGGAGACCCCCAGCTATCTCCATCGGTTCCTGAAGTCCAACCCCACCACAGCAGCATAACGGTGGAGACCCCCTAGCTATCTCCATCGGTTCCTGAAGTCCAGCCCCACCACAGCAGCATAGCAGTGGAGACCCCCAGCTATCTCCATCGGTTCCTGAGGTCATCTCGCCTGCAGTCCAGTCCCGATCCCACTCACAGCGGCATAGCAGTGGAGACCCCCAGCTATCTTCATCACCGCCGGTTGAGTCACAAACTGTACCACATGCTTCTGTCGAAGCATTGGAGACAGAGGAGCACCTGGCTCCCCATCCGACTTCAGAAGGACCACCACTGAGACGATCAACAAGGACAACTGCTGGCCAACATCCAAACCCGCATCATTTGCCAGAGTCTGCGGTAAGCAACCGAACTGAGGTATGTCAGTCTACCCCCCAGGTAGACTTTGCACAGTTTAGTCAGGCCATCACAGGGATGGGACAGATGTTAGCAGAGCAGCTTGGAGGAAGGCTACAAGCCGGATGGCTCGCATCGAAGGAGCATCCCTAGAAGATGAACACTTGAATATTCTGTTTGAATATTCAGCTAGTTTTGGGGGTTTTTTGTATACTTTCTTCAGTCAGTAATGCCTACATGGTAATGTATTAACGAAGTTGGTGTGGGACCCAACTCGCAAGCAGTGGAGAAATGTGACAGTTGTCTTTTATTTTGTCTTAATTATATATGTGATTGTATGTAGTGTTCCATTTGTTAATATACAAGAAGTACAACCCTTAAAATCATGGAGGTTGCCTAGCAACAACCACATGCTGAGAGGGACCCTGGCCTTTAGCCACTGACCAGTTGACCACACATTCCTAAGGCTCACTTTTGAAGTAACAACAGTTGCAGAGTTGCAACGAAAGATTGTGCACATTTTTACTCTAATCATCAAATAACCAGAAGGGAAACTGACTGAATTTAAAGTCAACAAAGTAAACAAAGAAAAATTGACTGGGGCTGGATTCGAACCGGCGACCTCCTGTATAGTACAGGCGCTCGATCCCCCAACTTACTGAGCCGTCCAGCCCTAGTTTTTAAAGTGCTATGTATTATTCTATTTCACAATTTGACGCCAGTTCCAAGTAGCCGAACGTGATGTATGGACGGCTCAAGCAGTATGCCAATTTTGTAGTTGCCCATAGAGTTAAATCGACTGATAATTCTTTTAGAGTAGGCCTGCTGAGCCTACATGTACATGTAGTCGGTTATTTATTTTTTCATGAATTCGATCGACCAGGAACGCGACGGCTATATAGCGCCCTCTTTCGCCGGTAAATTTTCGACTCGATTTCAAGTCTGAAATTACGGGCGTTTACGAAACGGAGGCTTAGGCTCAGGCTCAGGCTCCACCTCTTACATCCATAATATGCTGAAAATATAGGTTATGGCTTTTCATTGAAGCTGAAGCTTTGTTTTCCATTTCAAACCAGAGAATCTACTTCAGAACCGAAGCCAAAAGGCTCTATTTTGATACCTGTTATTTTATAATGGATTCACGAAATGAAGCCGGACCCTGAAACCGAGCCTGAGCCTCCATTTCGTAAACGCCTTATGATGTTTACCTGCAAGTAAATTTCACAGGAGGGCGCTAATTCCGGTACATGTACATGTATATGGCATGCCTTGACACACGTGTAATGCACGGCGCCGGGCGTTAAAGGTAATATCATACTTTGGTTTTTGTCAAAGAAGTACAGATTCATGGGCAAAAATATCAAGAAAGATACAGTCACAGTCATCTGTGAAAATTTCAATTCCATACTTTTTGAGAAAATCGTGAAAAACGGCCACAGTATTTCTTAAGTCCGATTTTCTTTTCTCTGTTATTTTTTTATCTTGACATGATAAGTTTTATAGTTTTAAAAGATCAAAAAGATTTTCGGTCCTTGTTTTACTAATCTCTGGATAAATGGTCCTAAGCTCAGACCTAGGGTTACGATCATCGGGACCTAAGGTCCCAGTCCCCATGTCAGACCTAGGGTTACGATCATCGCAACTAGTGCTGAAGAAGATCCATTCTTCAACGAAGTATGCGAAGCTGAAGACAACTGCCTAAGACATGTAACCCACTCATGTCAACTGGACAAGATGTCCATATGGATGCCACCATTTTGCATGTAGGCACCATCTGAATTAAAAAAGAAATTCAAAATTATACACCTATCCCAGGACACGGATCACTGTCCCCGGATCATCTCAACCAAATATGGTCACCTTACTTTAGTACACTCATTCTGAGTGACTGAATTAGGAGTCAGGTTAGCTGGTACCTACCCAGCTTCTAATTTAGGTGAGTAGAAGCTGGGTACCAGCTAACCTGCAGTGTACTAAACCTTACCTGAGTTTACTAAACTTCAGGAACCCCTATTATTATTATTACATGTAGCTTGTCTGAAGTAAACATGGTTTTATAAAGAAACTACTGTAACAAATAAAATGCCCCTCTATAGCTGAGTTCTCTAACGATAGGACTAGGTCTAGAGACTAGAACTAATTAGAACTTAGTCTTGATAAAGTTCTGGTTTCTGAGTTCTGTCTGATGAACTTAACTCATTCAATGTGTTAATGGTACATGTAGTATCATACTTTGGTAGGACACCAAAACAGAAATGTTCACAGATTTACATATAACTTACAGGATATGAAGATGGTGGTTGTATAAACATACCGTTAAAAGTTTTCCGTCTGAAATGGTGTATTTATCCAGGAATTAGTAAAACAATGACTAAAAATCTTTTTGATCTTTTGAAAGATCAAAAATAAAAGAGAAAACACTTAAGAAATACTGTGGCTGTTTTTCACTGTTTCTTCAAAAAGTGGCCACCGTATGGGACTGAAATTCTCACAGATGACTATTACTGTATTGTCCTTGATATTTTTCCCCATGAATCTGCATTTCTTTGACAAAAACCAAAGTATGATACTACCTTTAATGGCTAGTCATAAACTCTCCATTCTTTTGACAAAACTTTGTAGTTTGTAACAATGCGAAAGAAGAAATCCAGTGTGACAGGAGGAACTCGTTGGAAGTTTACTCTGGTGCGGAATGATGACAGCAAAACGCAACATGCAGGGGCAGGTGTAGAACCAAGCACTCATCCGTTTAAAAGAGCCAGTTTCATCTCCAAGATATTCTTTGGGTGAGTAAAATAATTTTATTCTCCAGGGCATTGATTCACAGGGTTGATAAAAACCGTGATTAAGTTGTCTACACTACTGAATACTGCACTAGGTACATGTACATGTACATGTAGGTTGGTCCTAGTCCAACATTTGGACATGATCTGGCACCTACTATCGCCAGATCATGACCAAATGTTAAAAAAGGCAATTTTTAGGATCCAAGTTACTCAGACTAGGCAGGGCTTGAAATATCCACTAGACCGTGGACCGAGTCTAGTGATTTCAGTGTCGGTCTAGTAAAGTGTGTACTTCACTATTCCGGCTGTCTAGTGATTTTGTTTTCCTTGCACAAATAACAAGGTTCCTAAATTGATGATTTTTAACAAAATGTTGCATACAATAGACCGATCCATTAAGCCCCGCCCTATTTTGCATTGACCAATCACAGCTGCGAAAATCTGATCACCATTTGCAGCAGCCATTTTGGTGATCTCATGCTGGAGATCGCAGTATTGACTACTGCGGTGTTTACGGTTTTACGTACTGGAAAAACAATAAATACCTTCTTCTGCAAGTGCAGCACAACTTCACAAGTACAGTATCTTTCTGCTACAGATTGATGGTGTTAAATTATATTTCCATTGCAACTCTGACTCTCGGTGGCCTAGTAAGAGAGGAAATGTACATTTTTGACACAACCAGAGTCCCATAGAGATAAGTACTTTCGGTGATGGGCGTGCAACGCCTGTTGGCGATCGTGACACGTTACGCGCGCGCGTGTGCGTTGTTGCTTGGCCGTTGCTATGGTGGGCGTGGCCTACTGGATCGGTCTATTACGGTTTTCCTTTGTACATGAATGCCACAGGTCTAGTGAAAAAAGTTCAGGTCTAGTAAAATGCTTCAGTTACTAGACCAGCTGTCCAGTGCTTTTTTTCAAGAAATTCAAGCCCTGCTATAGGTTGGTCCCAAGTTGTTTTTTGGTGGAGATGATAAATGCAACATGTTTGTCTATCCTACATAATGCTACATGGTATAGGCCCTATGTAGTACAGTAAGTTGTACAGTGTATGTACAAATCTGGATTTACCAAGATGTACAATCGTTACTTGAAATCTTTAATAATTAAGTTTCCAACTAAATATTTTTATCATTTCTCGGTGTTGATTTCAAGCTGGATGTTCAAATTCTTCATAACTGGCTACAAGAGACCATTGGTTGAGGAGGACTTGTATGATGTACTGCCAGAAGACTCATCCAGTGTCCTTGCTAAGAAGCTTGAAAGGTACATGGACAGTGCTAACACACTTCACAGTATTTGTGCAATATATATGTTCATAGCGCTTCCTTGCTACAGGATATTATGTTCTGAATGCATGGCATGAAAGTGAACAAGTGTCGCTTGAAGTCTTTTATCCTCCCAAAGTCCAACCATTCTCATACTGACTTGATCTGAGTCACACTTTTGAATGACATCACTGATGTACGTACACATGCTTGTGCTGAGTGTTGTGCTGTGTTCTTGTGACCTTGCTGTTCCTTGTGCTGTCTGTGGACCTCTCTCTTAGGACCAAGTTTTGTTGAGATTGACTAATTTTGTAACCCAAAGAGGGGTCCAGAATGCCTGTGTACAAAGTTTTTGGAAATTTAGACGAGAAGAGAAGGAAGTAGAGTGAAAAAAGGAAAGAATTGAAAACAAAGTCTTTTCCACTCCGCTCTGAAAAGTCCACTAAAAAATCCAAACAAAGGCAAAAGCTTTTGGCTGAAGTGGAATAGGCCAAACAAATATATACATCTGAACGAAAACAACAATTGTTCTGCTCACACCTGCACACTCAGACAAGCCAATATAACAATCCTCCTATGAGGTCCAATCACCAAGCTAATATTGCATGTCAGTTGAAGCCTTGTTTATGACTTGTTATTACCTTAAATGTTGCACATGCTATACTGATTGTTGACAGGTTTTTGTGCTGTAGGAAATATTGCCATTGGACATACATAAATGCATGTATATATGCCATAGGAACTGCAACCGATTTCATGAAATGTTGCGTAACTGACGCAATGTGCAAATGTTACGTAAGTTTTGTGAAACGGCCATAGCTTGTGCAACCAAGGAAGGAAAATGTTGCGTAAGTTACGCAACAAAATGTTGCGTACACATGACACATTTGACCTTTCGTGAAATCGGCTGCAGGGCCCTTGCATTTGATTAAAATTGAGAAATGAGGTCAATGTTCAAGGAAACTTTAAATTATCCTCAGAAAAGAAACTGCTGTCATCACCATAAACGTTCTAAATGTTTGCATGATCATGGATCTATCCAACATGTACACATGCATGTTGCACCAACATGTGACCAATGATGACCACATAACATTTCTGCATCTCAGGTCCTTGAAGATCATTGTTTAGACACATCTTTTATACTATGGTGAACCTGCTTTACCATGTATTACACATCTTTTATACTATGGTGAACCTGCTTTACCATGTATTACACATCTTTTATACTATGGTGAACCTGCTTTACCATGTATTACACATCTTTTATACTATGGTGAACCTGCTTTACCATGTATTACACATCTTTTATACTATGGTGAACCTGCTTTACCATGTATTACACATCTTTTATACTATGGTGAACCTGCTTTACCATGTATTTTTCTCTTTACAGAGAGTGGAATAAAGAAATTGAGAAGAGCAAGAAAACTGGTCAAAAGCCATCTCTCTTCTTTGCTCTACTGAGAACATTTGGCTGGACTTTCATGCTGCTTGCCATACCTGTTTTCTTTGAGGTACATTGAAGGAAGAATAAGTGATGAATAAATGATGTCAGATAGAACTTAGAAGGACGCTTAAAACCAAATAAAATTCCATGAAAACACTCTTTCATGACTTTGTACTGTTGCTTAATCACCTAGACCCCTATAGTCAAATGCTTTGACTTCGTGACACTATAGGCCTACATACAATCACACTTAGTTTCAGCTATAGTTATGATATATGTATGCTTCTACACAGAATCAGCCCACAAGTGTGTAACAGTTCAACATTCATACATGTACATGATACATTGTTTCACTTCCTTGGTAAAGATTATTTCTGGGCCTGTATTGTCAACTGAATTGCATTTTGTTGTGATTATCATTGCAGGAGTGTGTCTTCAAAGTACTTCAGCCATTGATACTGGGTCGCCTAGTCTTGTTTTTCTCTACAGATTTGGTTTCTACCACTGAGGCCTACCTGTATGCTGCTGGTATCACTTTGTGTGCTTTGCTGGTCATGGTGTGCCATCATTTGGTTTTCTTTTCTGTATGCCGTATTGGGATGCATGTGCGTGTATCATGCTCCAGTCTCATATATAGGAAGGTAATTAATTTCCTTGACATAATTATTACCCCACTTCTACCAATAGGCCTATCATCTACACTATATTGGTAAATTGTGATACCCACTACTGTAATATAGGTTTTCCCGGTCATTTTCGGCAAGTGAGCGGCCAATTTTATTTTCATGTATTAGTGCTAGGAGATACCCTAGCCCCATTCCTCTTCGTCATAGTCCTGGACTACGCACTCAGGAAGGCCATCAATGGGCGAGAGCAGGATCATGGCTTCACTATTACACCAAGGAGGTCAAGAAGGGCACCCTACAGTAGTCCTGACTGACCTGGACTATGCGGACAACATCTGTCTATGCTCCAACCACATGCAGCAAGCACAAGAGCTCTTGAGAAGAGTGGAGTCAGAGTGTGCCAAGGCTGGCCTTCGGTTGAATGCCAAGAAAACTGAGGTGAACATCCAAGTGGAACACCCACTCCTTACAACAACAGGAGGCACTGCTCTGAAGGAAGTCAACGACTTCAAGTACCTGGGCTCATGGGTCAACTCGACAGCAAGATCTAAGAGTGAGGAAGGCACTTGCATGGAAAGCCCTGAATGGCATGGCTAGTGTATGGAACTCCAACCTCCCCCGACAAGTCAAACTTAGCTTCTTCTACGTAATGGTGGAATCTGTCCTCCTTTATGGCAGTGAATGCTGGACCCTGAAGCCAATCCTGCAGAAGGCTCTAGACGGGTGCTACACTAGAATGCTACGTGTAGTGCTGAACATCAGTAAGCACATGTTCATCGTCTGAGGACTACCTAGAGAGAGTGTAGGCATGATTTTGCCTTCTTGGTTGAAACCGTCACTCGATTTCACTTTGATGCATCCGCATATTTACACATGTATATAGCATTGCATTTAAATAAATTCAGCAGTCGTTCAGTCGTTAACCATGCAAAATCGGCATTCAATTTAGCACACTGCCAAATGCCAAAAGCTGTGCCAATTTTAATGTTGTTCAATTGGAATTTTAAATTGAGAGGCGATTCTTTTTATTTGTCTGACGCCTGTTTACATTTGCTTGCACATGAAGTGAAATCGAATGACTATTTTAAAGTGCCTTGCAGTTTCACGCTAAATGGAATGACGCAGCTGATTTGCAGAAAATGACCGGGAAAACCTATATTTGCGTCACTTTGTACCACTTGATTGCTACAAGTGATGTTGTTCACATGCTACATCTTAAACACAAGTTTTCATTCTCATTTCTCTTTAGTAATGACATTTGTAATCATGCAACAGGGTGTTTTGTGTGACTACTTGGCAAACTTGGAGGGCCAGCAAGTAGCTAGGGTGTCTGCCTTGATGAGAGTAGTTTGACAGGCTACATTCAAAAATATGTCACATTGTTCAAACCGTTTCGCTTTAGTCAAATTATACTTTTTATAAAAGCAGAGTTGTTACTGTCTTTTCTAGTGGAAAAGACATTTTAGGTTAAGTCTATGTATTGTAGACTGATATCCAATACATGTATAGTATTCTACTAAACAAAAGAACTTGAATCTGTTTTGAATTTATGCGCGTCCATGGCCTTGCCTGTATTTTAGTAGCATGCATTGCTGGACAGCTTTTTTTGTACAGGTACATGTAGTACGTGCACCATACCAGAATAGGTTGTTTGTTTATGAAAATCCTTATATTATGTGGGAAGTACTTGAACTAGTTACCAGTCTCTATACTGGGCAATATGTAGTTGCCCATGCTGTAATTATGGGAAAACACTTGATACATCAACTTGAGTTCAAGTCTAGTATTAACCCCATGCACATTAATTGCACATTGAACATTTTCCAGTTCTTCAGTTACGTGGTGGAAACTAATATATTCATTGTTCTCTTATCATACATGTAGGCAATGAAGCTGAGTCACCTTGCGTTAGGAGAAACAACTGTTGGCCAACTTGTCAATATTCTCTCCAATGATGTCAACAGATTTGATTTGGTTGGTATCTGAGTTTTGCCCCTGTATCTGTCTTGTCTGTCAGGATTTGTTATGTTTATAATTACTTTTTGACTAAAGGGAATTATTGTTATTTTATAAGAAGTATAGATATTACTACCACGGTCTATAGCTGATTATTAGTTGAACCTGGCTAACCAGTGATTGTCTAGTTGGATCAGTGTGGACATTTGACTTGAAGGCACTCACATGTAATTCTGAAACACTTCTTGAACTTGAAAAAGAAGTGATTATAGAGCAAAATAAATTAACAATATATTATTAAAATGTTTGACATGTTGTTCTTACATGTACGTTTCAATTCCTATACAGACTTTAAATTTTCTATATTACCTGTGGATAGCTCCCATCCAACTGATCATAGTAACAGTTCTTATATGGAGAGAAATTGGTGTGTCCTGTCTGGCAGGCCTACCCATCCTATTATTGCTGACACCCTTACAGGCTTATATGGCAAAACTCTTCTCAAGATTCAGGTAAATTTCTGATGGGAACAAATCAAAACTAATATAAATGTATTCCTTAGTTCAAGCTGTAATAGCGTTCCGCACTAATGACCTCACACCACGCGCGACGCGCACTCATACTTCCACTCACCACACGTTTGCATGGCCACGTTGCAATGTTTGTCTGAGGTTCGGTGCTATTTTTAGCGTCAGTGCGCAGCTCTATTGATTACTTAACTTCTGTTCAGTATTAAAGTAGGCTAGCTCCATGAGTAGTAATGACCTTTATTTCATGTTGTCTTTACTTGTTGACAGAGCTAAAACAGCATTACTATCTGATGCAAGAATACGTATAATGAATGAAGTCATATCAGGAATGCAAGTCATCAAGATATATGCATGGGAACCATCATTTGGGAAACTTGTCTCAGAAGCTAGAAGGTAAGATGATGTTATATGTTTCTGAATATTGTGTCTCTTCAAACTACATGAGTATCAAAATGTGTCATTGATGTCTTAATTCCGGTCCATTCATTGTTCACATAGTATCCTAATCAATCATCCAATCTTTGGTTACTAAGGTCATCTTTAGACTAGTCATAGATGCATTTGTTAGTTTTGTAAGACCAATTCAGTTGCGGGTTTTTTATTTCTCTGCAGGAAGGAGATTCGCAAGATTCTGCATACTTCCTACCTACGTGCCTTCACTCAAGCCCTTTTCTTTGTGGCACCCTTAATGATAACATTTTGCACATTTGTGGTATATGCTGCATTGGGCAATCCAGTTTTACCATCTAAGGTGTATGCCGTGATTCCGCTCTTCTATGTTGTCAGGCTGTCTTCTGCACTCTTTGTTCCTTTTGCTGTTATGCATGGAAGTGAAGGATTGGTGTCTGTCCGAAGAATAAAGGTAAGCATTAACTAGGAGCAGATACAAATAGAATTTTGGGGTTTGAATCTGACCCTTGTCAAGAGTCAACAGACTGTGTAAACTGAGTCTAGCTAGCAGACATATCTCTGCTTGTCTGGATGATTGTACCAGATCCATGTAGTCAAGCCTGGGTTCGATTTCATAAAGCTCATCGTAACTATGAAGCATTGAAGCCCTACGTAGGATACAATGGGTTATCATTCGTAACTCGGGTTACGATCAGTCATAGGGCGTCGTGAAATCGACACCTAATTAAATATGACCATGAAGCATGTTGGATGTTGCCCACAGTTATCTGATGTTGGGAGTTGGTTATTAACGAATGACAAAAACTGGATAATTGTATCAGTCCAGAGTTTTAGGGAATCTGGTCAGAGTCAATAGTCAAAGATACCGTGTTTTGCAGTACTTTATCTGCATTGGGAAAAGTCCTCGCAGGAAGAACAACAATTCCCCCATGTTATGAAGATTGCAAAAACAGCAATCAAAGTAACAGGCACAATAATGGAAATGATGGAAAAATAATTAAGACAAAACATAACAAAGCAAATTCCCCACACCAAATGTAACACAACTGTAAAATTATGAGATATTTGCTACATATTTTTCAGAAACTTCTTCTTATGGTGTGTAGTGGCTTGTACATGTATGCATGATGTGATTTTAAAGCATTTATATACAAGTAACTATCACAATCATGATTGATGATAATGATGTTCATAATACTCACCCACTTTGAGTTGATGTGTGGAAGGTACAGTATAAACAGTTTAGATATGTGAAAACCTGGCCCACATGTGATATTTACACTTGATTAAAATTCAAATTCGTCACATTTTCCTATGTATCTAAAGGAATATAATATTGGAAACAAACAGAAACCTTACTCCAGTAGGTTTTAAGCTTCAGTTTGTTTTGTAGTATGCATTGCATAGGGAATAGGGCTATATTCAGATTGTTTTCATCAGACTGCAAATGAGCTTTTGACATGTTGGAAGAGGGCCTGAAAAAAAAGTCTAATTTTAAACCCATGTTCAGTACTCTTTCCAAAGGTTTTTTTATACAAATAGTTTTTAATTACTTGCAACTATGTTATTCCAATGAAGAACTTTCTCCTGATGGATGAACGTGATGTACAAGACACCCAACCAACCAAGACTTGCAGCAAGTCTAGGATTTACTTTGAAGGGTCTACTGTTGAGCTAGATCATCTACAAGTTACAACAGATGAAGCAATAAACTTACAAGAAACTGCTGGTCAGAGTGACTCACCTACCCTGGATAATACTCCTGAAGACTCAGTAGAATCTCCAACTATGAAGACAGCATTCCTTTATCATCAAGACAATACACAGACTGCATTCCAATATCAAGAAGATCAGTCTACTCAAGATGAACATAGATCTGGAATTGTCATGGAAAATGTAACCAGTTCCTGGACAAAGGTACATAGTCAGAAATAATAACCTTGATTATATAATTACTGGATATAGAGCTAATGTACAGTGGTAAGGAGAGTAGTATACCATTGCTAGGTTATGCACAATTATTATCCATTATTGTAACCAATCAAATAAAGTATTAATACTGTTTGTTTTGAAGGATGCAGCAAATGTGGTACTGGAAGACATCAGTTTCTGTGTAAAGCCAGGAGAATTAATTGCTGTTATTGGCCCAGTGGGATGTGGTAAGGTAAGCATGATGTTCATAAAGGGCATACTTGTATGCAAAGATCCAATATGATTTTTAAATGCTCAGAGTTAGGAGGGCCTGACGTGCTTCGCTCCTAGCAGGATCTTTCTCAAAGGCTAAATGACGAGGACAAGAAGATACAAGTAAAGATACACATAAATGGATGAGAAGGACAGGACAAAAAGGGGCATAGGGAGGGTGAGGATGGGTACGATCAAATGTGAACATCAACAAAGAAGTGGGAAAGAAATGGGCTGATGAAACTGGGATTAACAATGAAGCTGCATTTTTAACTGCTGTTCATCTTTTCTTGGTTAGCACATCTTTAATACATTTACTTATTTGATTATTTTCCTTTCAGTCATCTCTACTGATGGCCATACTGGGTGAGCTTCCTTCTCTATCAGGTCTTAACATCTTGAGAGGTCAGGTTGGCTACACTGCTCAGCAACCTTGGATCCTGTCTGGATCAGTTAAAGACAACATCCTTTTTGGGCAACCCTACCAACCTGCCAAGTATCAACAAGTTCTTAAGCGCTGTGCTCTGAGCATGGTCAGTCCTACATATTCCTGAATATTTGCTTATTTCCCCAGATTGTTTTAGATGAATCATGCATATAGGACAGCAATAACTGACTTGCTTCACTTTCTGAAATGTTCACATTCAGATTTTGACCATGCAATCATGGTGGATTTTGATCAAATGTGGCAGGACGATATGCAATGATGTAATGACCATTTATGTTAAGAAAAACATGAATTAATTACCTAAGCAAATAATGAACAAAATATCTTGTTTTGGCTCTTAGCCAAAATGGGACGGAATCCACCTGGAGAGGGGGAGGGGACCAGTGGCTTCTGAATCTGTTCTCCCAAACCCAGCTCTAATTAGAGGGTTGTGTATTTCCTTCAGCCACAACTTGCTTGTTGGCAGACAATCAAGGAGGGATGTATTCACGTGCCACTGTACTCGTGTGTGAATGTTGTGATGCTTCTCCATCTGATTATGGTGTGTCAGTCAGCATTTTCTGCATGAAATCAGTTCTGAATGGAATAACAACCCCAAATTTGTAATCTCGGACAAATGTTGGATTTCCCAATGTATAGTATTGATGTATACATTCATTATTCATCAATGTCCTCATAAACTGAAAATTTCATTTCTGTTCTCAAGTAAACTCTTCGCTCTTTAATATTTGAGGTTTTTCATTCTGTGAAATTCCCTTTCATTTTTGTGGTGCCCATTAGGATATTGAGATTCTACCACAAGGAGACCAGACGCTTGTTGGTGAACGTGGTGTGACCCTAAGTGGAGGTCAGAGGGCAAGGGTCAGCCTAGCCAGGGCAATATACAGTGATGCTGATGTATATCTATTTGATGACCCTCTCAGTGCAGTAGATCCAGCGGTCGGTAGACATCTTTTTGAGAAGTGAGTACAATATTCATTCATAATTCAATTCAAATATTTCATTTCAATACAAATCACTACAGTATATCCCTTGTCATTTAATAAAAATACATGAAATCCCTTTTCTGGTGTGAAAGGTACATTTAAAATTATCACTTTATGAATAAATAACAAAGAACTGTTAAAGAACAATATCTCTTACATTATACTGGATAAAACCATTACAAATACATGAACATTTACATTTAAAAGTAAGTTGGATATACAGGGTGTCCCAGAAAAAAACGCAACACCGTTAAACTATTTATCACTTCAAAATTTAGATATGTGATACAACCATGTCTTTGCTATCACCATGTAGAGTTTTTAGCATATTGGGGCTAAAATTGGCGAAAATTTGACCAATTGAAAGAGTACTCCTTAAAAACTAATTTGCAAAGATAGCACGCATAGTGGTCAATAAAATACGCACATAATGTGTATGAAAGAAAGATTAAAATCGGGTTTTGAGGTTGGGTAATTCAGTCTTAGGTTTTTCACTCAATTTCAGTCTAATTTTGCTTAAATTCTACATGGTGATAGCCAAGACATGGCTGCATCACATATCTAAATCTTGAAGTGATAAACAGTTAAATTTTCATATAATAGTTCCAACACAAAGTGTTGCATTTTTTTGGGACACCCTGAAGACAACAAGCATTATTGCAGTTGAAACCACACTGGAATCTGCACTGTCAAACTGCTATAATGCATTTGTTATGTACTGGTATATGTACTATGATCTGCCTGGCTTTGAACCCAGTCAAGATCAGGTACATGTATGTACTTCTCAAGACATTTACTCGGAGATTGACCACCAGCCAATTATGAATTATTAACTCTTTAATATAATTTTCTTTCCTAGATGCATCCTGGATTACCTGAGTGACAAACCCAGAATCCTTGTCAGTCATCAGCTGCAGTTCCTAGATAAAGCAGATAGGATTCTCATTCTCAAACAGGTAAACAATCATTACCTTAGTAGCTGTAATGAATGATATGGATTGGCATGGTTTGGTTGGATTTGTTTGTGTGTATACTGTAGTAGAGGTTTTCTTATATGAGTGTATGTTAGTAAAATATCCTATGTTGCTTGGTTGGTATTGGGATATGCAGTATTCTCATCATGCTCATAGTGCAAACAGCTTGTAATATCTACCAGCTTGCAGTGTACTTCTCATGAATAGACTGAAAGGTTATCCAAATTCCTTGCTGTGTCACCAAGCAATATAGAAACATCAAACTGAATTATTCTATGAAAATGTAAGTAATTAATGAGATCAGTTACATTCATGTCATGTAGGGCCTCTTTGTTTCAGGAATTTGATCCGACACTCAAAAGCTACTCCGGATCACATTTTAGCGTATCCTGCCCGCGACGTGAATTTGCAAGATCAAATATTGCAACCAAGATCCACGGCGAAACAAACAGGCCCGTATATTAAAGCCTTGCTCATGTGTGAATGTGTAATTCCTTTTTTCACCTTAGGGTAAAGTAGCAGACTATGGAACATATCATGAGCTACAAGAACATGGTGTGGATTTTGCATCTTTACTCAAGAAGAAATCCACAGAGAGTGATTGTGATGGTGAGAGTGAGTCAGAGGAGGTAACGAACCTACAGAGACATGTGTCCTTCATGTCACAAAGCTCCATTTGCTCTTCTCTTCAAAACCTTGAGGTATGTGTAATATTAAGCCTCCTATTATAAACCATATCCCATCACAGATGATGTGCTACTGATATCTGCATAATATAATATGGCATAGGATTTGTGTTGAGTGTTAGTGGCTCTTACAAGACATGGATCATGATGTCAACATGCACCTTAAAGGTATAATTCATGATTGGTAAGGGTCACAGAACAACACTCATTTTTTGTCTGGTCAAACATGACATGAAATATTAATAAACCTGTGAAAATTTGAGCTCAATCGGATATCTGATTCGCAAGAAAATACCGAAAGCCAGACTCAATTTTCTTCTAGAACATAAAGGATGGTTTTGATCTTACCCCAAAATTAAAACTGTTTTTGGTCTTTGTTTGACTAAATTCTAGATATATACACTATTTCAGCCAGAAATAATTTTACGATATGTTTCTAATAGCACCATCTTCATATCCTGAAAGTTATACGGAAATCTGTGAACATTTTCGTTTGGGTATGTTACCAATCCTGTACTGTACTTTTAATTGCAAACAGGCATTCCAGGACAGGACTGACTTGCAATCTGGTCATCCTGGTAGATTAGAATCCCTTTGGGTTTAACAGAGAATTGGATATTGGAGCTAAAAAGCTACCATCAAGCTTCAGCACGGGCATAATAATATATGGCCACCCCTTGCAGTGGCAGTGGGAGTTATGACTTCAGACAATTTCAAAGAGCACAATTATGTCTCAATTATTTAACACACATGCATCTAAAAACACACACAATGAACTGTATCTACATTATGACAGCAGCACAACATACAACAATTTTTTTTTGATACATATGTACATGTTCTTTGAATTTGTGTGATATATTCCTAGATTGAAGAACCTCTTACTATAACTCCTGAAGAGACAGCAGTTGGAACAGTTAGAGCAGGAATATACATGAGATACTTCAAGGCTGGTGCCGGAGTCTTGGTCTTAATCCTTTGGTTCATCATCATTATTGGTGCCCAGGTACTATACATTACATTGCTTTCTAGCTACTTATAACCACCACAATGTCAATCAATCACTGTGTAGGGTAGCTGTTGAAGGTAATGTGTAACATTTAGGCCTGGGCGATTAGTACTTTTCACTAATCGATTAATCAAGTTAATCGCCCAGGCCTAGTTACATTATTGATAGAATTCTATTATAGAATCGAATGTTCAGGGATCACCGTGAGTGTCATAGTTTTAACCATAGCATGATCTAGTCAAAGCAGTCATTATTTGTTTCATATATCCCCTTTTCTGCACTAATGTTATGAATTTACGGTAGTTCAGTTAGCTACTTTCAACTTTCATCCTTACACTTGTTTGTCAGATGCGACATTGATATGTACAAATTATTATTATTATTATTATAATATGTCTGCATGGGTACCGTGCAGCTCAGTGTAGTACAGTGGTTGCTATGTGCTAGTACGTCGCCTTTTGTACACATCATGTGATGCGCTCTAAACAGATTGTATACATGAAGTGTTATATATCAATACACGATACTGAGCCTTACCAATTTATATTCAGGTCTCCTGATGAGGACTAGAGCAGACTAATCGAACAGTGAGACCTAATTGCAAGAAGTGCGAACGATATAGAAGTGCGAACGATATGTGCAAACGATATAGAATTGCGAAAGTACGAACGATTATTACATGGTGTTTCCGCAAACTGATCCACATATAATGCAGCTACTTCCATGTGTTGATTGGGTGTAATACTCAACGTATTAAAAGGTGCTGTTACTTTTATCTCCAGGAAACTGCTGTAGTATTGTCATCACTGTTTTAAAATGTGACTGATCTTGTTTGTGTTTCAGGCAATGCTTTCATTTAGTGATTGGTGGTTGTCTCAATGGGCATACAATGAAGAGCAGTACTATAAAGAGCTGAATATAACTGACCAGGTAGGCTTTCTCATCATATTCTCTTCATTCAAATACCCAACTGTCAGCCTAGCTAGTGGATTTACTGCAGACTCGGATTCTCTGAATCTTGGCAATATTCTGGTTTTCTGACTGCTGAGCCTTTGATTAATCCAAGTATTTATCCATGAATATTGATTCAGTATGGCTACGGCCAGATATTATATATACCTACACCTATGTAATGATTACAGTCAATGTTCAACATTGTCCACTCTGATATTCTTGTTCATTGTCCACTTTGATTGAGAACAAGTATTCCTAACGTAGATTTATTCTTGAATGTTGATGTGGAAATACTACAACTATTAAACTATCGTAGAATCATATGAAAGTAGTTCTTTGCTTATAATACTATGATTGTATTTTCATTTGTTCCATATAGGATATTGATACATTGATTGACTATGATGAAAGGATGTCATACATCGAGCCTTATGCCATCATGTGTGGTGTCACTCTAGTATTATGTTTTGTTCGGAGCTTCATGTTTTTTCATATCTTTGTGACGGCATCTAAGAGCCTTCATAACCAGATGTTCAACTCAATCATCAGAGCTCCTATGCAGTTTTTTGATAGTAATCCAGTTGGTAAGTTGCACATTCACCTTTCAAACCAGACACTGTATTCATATAGGGACTCTATGATACTCAGTCAATGTTCACGTTTATTTGACATGTACTAATCACCAACAGTTTTACTTTGTCAATGAATTTCTCAAAGACTTTCACTATAAATGATAAACAGAACTAAAATGTCTGTGTGTAGAGGGTACATACAAACAGGTATAATGCAAATAAAATAAAATAAGCATGTAAATGACAAGCTATTTGGCAGCAAACATTGGAATGAAAGGCGTATGATATTAATTGTGATTTCACACATGATGATGACTATAATGTAGACTACTTGAGATTCTAGATTCCTAGATTTGCTCATTGAGCCAGGAAGTTTTCCCTCCAATAGGGCTCCGCGCTCGAGCTAGAATACGCCCTTTATATCGACAGTTATAGTTACCCAGATGTTCGGACAAATATCACAACTTTTAAATGTAAGTTAATGGGGCCACGTGCGACTTGTTTGTCCGAACGTACCTCTGAATGTGACGTCATGGGCGCGAAGCCCTATTGGCAACAAAGTCTCAGGGTTTTCACAATTTATTCCTGTGATTTGTAGGCTTCATCTTTTCCCAAACATCAAACCTTTTTTTTTCTGTTTTTCTTTGCACAAAATAATGTTGCAATCTTTTTTGCAGGTCGAATTCTAAACCGGTTTGCCAAGGACATTGGCTTAATGGATGAGATTTTACCAACTACATTTACCGACTTTGTTCAGGTATTAAATCTTGTTTATTTCTTAATCACATAATTGGCACAACGCAATGTCATAGAAAGAGGTATGACTAGTGGTGTTATTTTGGACCAGCAATTCACAAACCACTTGGACCATGGAAAGGTTCAATAAAGACAATCCAGTATATTTCAACTTAATTTGTGCCACCAAATGTATTTGGAATCAACACTGACCGTCCTGTACAGTTTGTGCATGTTTGAATTATCTAATGATGTTTCTCACAATTCTTGAAATAAAGCATCCATTGCTTGAAATCACCAGTATGCTTTTACTGCTATTTATAGTTACATGTTCCCATAATGACTGGTTGTCAGTCACATTTCATTCCATGTTTTCCTGACAACAAACATTGATAGTTGGTTAATGTGTACTGGACATGAGCAGACCATATGAGTGTGTTCAGAGAGCACTTTTCATCGTTCACGAGTTCACATTTCCCTTTCTAGATTGAGTCATATTTTGTAGAATTGTCTTTGTAAGTTGTCTGTCTAACTGTTGCTTATCCTATTATTACTCAACATCATTTGTCTGATTTGTCTTGCTTTGTACAGATAATGGTCATGACTTTGGCAGTTATCATTGTGATAGCTGTCTTTAATCCATTTTGCCTGGTCTTCACTGTGCCAATCCTCATCATATTTATCATTATAAGACGTTACTACTTGGCCTCCTCAAGAGATGTCAAGCGGCTTGAGGCTAACGGTACATAAATTTTACTGATGTTAGATTGTTTCATTTCCTTAATTTGAACCTAACATACTTCCCTGGACTCAAGAAAAAGAAAATCTTTCAACATTATTAAGATTTGGCAGTACAGGTATTACTGGACTGTGCTGTTACACTGTACCACCAATATCCCATCATTTGTGAGGTAATGTAGATAATATTTCCTTTACCCCAGCACCATTCCAACACATTACCTTCACCCATGACAAACACATGTAGATTCAGCGACAGTGTGCCTCTTCAATATAATGACACAATTCTCATCCTTGTATTCTCATTTCTTTGTGTTAAAAGTGTGATTTGTTGTGTCTTTAGCTCCCATTTCATATGAAAATGAAACCCTAAAAATGACACTCCTTTTGGGTAGCATAACGAAACACAAATGTTCACAGATTTACCTATAACTTAGAGTATAAAGATGGTGAGGGTAGAAACATACCGTTAAAAATGTTCTGCCTGAAATGTTGTATTTATCCAGAAAAGAGTAAAACCAATAACCAAAAACAATTTTCATCTTCAGAAGATCAACAATTCTGTGAAAAGGTTTTAAAATATCGTGAGCTTTTGTCACTGTTTCCTCAAAAAATGGGCACCATATGGGACTGGAATTTTCACAAATGACTGTTACTGTATCTACCTTGATGCTTTTGCACATGAATCTGTATTTCTTTGACATCAACACACCTTTATTAAATTACCTTTAAATTACACTTACTACGCGTGTTTTTAGTTCACTTGTTTCAAATATAATACATATAGCCAATTGATGGGACTAAATATGGCTGCTATTTTGTTTCTCTTCAGCTCGTAGCCCGGTATTTTCTCATCTGTCAGCCTCATTAACAGGACTGAGTACAATACGAGCATTCAGTGCACAGCAACGCTTCACTGCTTTATTTGACAAGTACCAGGATGACCACACCCAGGCCTGGTTCCTCGTCTTAGCTATGTCTCGTTGGTTTGGAGTTCAACTGGATTCACTCAGTGTTCTGTTCATTTGTGGTGTGAGCTTCACAAGTGTCATAGCTGTAAACGTTGAGTCTGTCTGATTTCCCCACATATACATGTAGGCAGAGGACATCTTAGACCAGATTCACACTTGGTTTTGGGAAAGATGGGTCAAGATTCTATTGCTGTACACCAATGCTGAGTATAATTATAGGCTGTTAATTATAGGCTTACATTAGAAATTACTACCCAAATAATTTTGCCATTTGTTCAGAAAAACACGATAACAGTGCAACTGTAAAAGCTTAGAAATGCTAACAATATAGCAGTGAAAAAAAAATGACCTATTGGTTTATAAGTGCATCAGCAGAAAATGCCAAGAATGACAGAAAAAGCAATGCAACCAGATCAATCTGCTCATTAATAAGGACAAATATTGCAAAACCAACAAGAAAGGCCAATGAAATGTAAACTCAACGGTGTCCAGATTTTCTCCAATTGTTCTCCTCCATATTTCATTTTTTAAATAATGTTATTGTTAACAGTTCTTGGCCTCAACTCTGGTATTGTGGGCTTGTCATTGACTTATGCCATTAGCTTGATGGGAACTTTCCAGTGGGGTGTCAGACAAAGTGCGCAGGTTGAAAACCAGGTCAGTACCGGTTTATTTCTTCCAACATATAAGACTAGCATGTGGTATAGGCTGATCTAACCACACCTGTAATGGTCTAGATGAAAACAGCCATAGTAAAGACAAACATACCACTGCCATATTTCTTCCATTGCTCTGATAACAGTTCCTCAGATTGGTCTTTATAACTCAATACTTTACGATCTGAACAAGATTTTTTTTCTCAACCTGCTAGGATTAAAACATCTGTGGCCTATGTCACAAAACTTGTCTTATTTTAGGATCCATCTTTTGACTTAGGAAGAGTCCTGGCTGTAAGATCTTAGCTATGACGCATCCTGAGACCAAACCCATCTTATGGAAGATCAGCCCTTCACGCTGATAAACAAATTGCAATTTATGGGACGGGAATGGTCTTTCCAAATGCAACGACTGCACCATGTTTACTTGATTCAATTGGAGGGGATGGATGCAACAGCTGTAGTTTTATGTGCACAGCATGAAGTATTCAAGATGGTTGATTGGTTGTTGTTTCGGGCGAAAGGTTTTTGTCTGCTGAATTCAAATATCTGCCAACTCGTAACGTATTCACATGGGTGCATGTGATGACGGGCTCAAATTCATATGCCACACTTTTGAAAACTTGGAAGAATCCCTGTGAAAATACATGTAGACCGATATCTTCTAAGTTTTCTTCGTTATTTTAAAGTATCAAATTGATTTCTCCGGTCACGGAATATTAACTCGCCTAGCCTTGGCCTAGGGCCTCCCCACCCGCCATGCTTCACAATCAGCAAGAAGTGTAAGCGCCATTGTTGCTATTCAGAATTATGTATATGTACATGTTCGTGCAGATAAGGTGACCCTAGTTCAGCCACGTTGCTATGGAAGTGGAGATGCGTTGAATGCGTCTTTACTTTGATGAAATCGGTCCTAGGAAGCATCGCGACGTAGGAAAAAAATTATACTTTTACTAGCTTCCAAAGATGCGTCTTTTTAGTTAAATCAGCCACAGGCCCTCCAAACTCAAAAGCATTTTATATTTCATGGCATTATTTTGGCTTATGAGCAGTTTGTAGCAGTTTATTACTTGTATTGAAATTGATATAATGTGTGCTCTTCAAGATTTCACGTAGAGGTAATACAAATAGTTCCCTTATATGGTTAGCAATATTTGATGATATTAGTTTTGTTTCTTTACAGATGACATCTGTGGAACGTGTATGTCAGTATGCTGATATCAAGTCTGAAGCTGCACTAGAAACAAACCATAAACCACCTCCAGATTGGCCAAAGTATGGACTGATAACATTTGAAGGTGCTTCATTGAGTTATGCTGAAGATGGACCCCTTGTTCTCAAGAGAATATATTGCTGTATTAGGGCAAAGGAAAAGGTAAGTACAGTCAATAAAGAGGAGGTTTTAAGAATGGTTGGTTGTGTTGAAAATGTCACGAGGTGTTTGTTGAGAAGATATCTAGGATTCCTATTGGAATGCCTATATAGGTTCCTATGGCAACATTTGGAAGGTTGCTATGGAAATATCAAACAGATGCCTTGGAGATTGTTTATGACAGGTCAGATACTGCTTGTTTAGAAATGTTAAGAATTGAAGGTTCCTGTGGAAATATTCTGTAGGTTTGGGAGAATGTTTAAGAGGCACTTTTTAGAATGTTCAAAAGATTCCATAGGAAGGTGAACAAAGAAAAATTGACTGGAGCGGGATTCAAACCAGCGACCCTCTGAATACTGTACAGGTGCTCTACCAACTGAGCTATATCCAGCCATACATGTACGTTGGTGGTGTCCCTAATAGTCAATGATCATTGTTTGTTTGGCAGTTAGAAGCCATGAAACCACACACATTTATAGTGCTATATCCCAAGGATCATTTTAGCGATACTCTCAGCAATGCTGCAACCTGAGAAACAGTACATTCCATAGAGAATGTCTTGAAAGTTCCTTTGGCAATATGGCAAAATTCATTTGCTTTTGTTTGGAAGGTTACTTGGCCAATGGAAGTTGCCTTTAGGATTGTAGGGCATATTTCTCTTGGGATATTTGAAAAGTTCCTTACAGAATGTTTTGCAGGTTTGTGTGTGAAATGTCTCTATCAAAGGTTCTTGCATTGTGAGAATGAATACAATGATTCTATGTGAATGTTCCAGATCTTAGAACGTCAGGATCAAGTTTGAATATAAAAGAAGTATTTATGATTCCTTGATTCTTTCCTGACCCATTTAACATTGTTTGCTTTCAGGTTGGTATTGTTGGTAGGACAGGAGCTGGTAAGAGTTCATTGATGACAATATTGATGAGACTTGCTGAACCTACAGGTACAATCATGATAGATGGAATTGATATATCAATGATTGGACTTCATGATCTCCGGAAAAAAGTCTCCTTTATTCCACAGGTAAATTCACATTTCTATCTACCGTACCTTTGCTTGTGTCTGTTTCTATATATGTTTAGTTTGTATTTGGATCCATCCTGGTAAGATTGAAGCAATCATTCTTTGGTTCTAGCCCTTGCATGATGTTAATCCTAATATACATGTTTTAATCATTATTCTACAGGATCCAGTTTTGTTTAGTGGGACATTACGTAAGAATCTGGATCCTTTTCAAAATCATGAAGACCCTGATATATGGAGAGCTTTAGAAGAGGTAATCAATCATACATGGATTCATATCATTTCTATTTCTATGTTTCAAGGTATTAATATACAAGGTATATTAATATACTGTAATCCTCAAATAACTACAAGGGAAACTGACTAAATTTAAAGTCATTGAAAAGGGAACAAAGAAAAATTGACCTGAGCAGGATTCAAACCGGCGACCTCCTGAATACCACTCCAGTCAATTTTCATATATAGTTCACTTTTCAATTACTTGAAATTCAGTCAGTTTCTCCTTTGGTTATTTGATGATTTAATTAATTAAAAAGCCATATCCTCTTTGAGTGATCCCCCTTGTACCATTCCCAGGTTGCAGCATTGCTGCGCCTATCGGTGAAATGATCCTTGGGGTATGGCGGTGTGTGCATGGGTTCATGGATTCTCACTTTCAAACGAACAAAGATAATTGATTATTGGGGTCACCACCAATGTAGGGCTGGATGGCTCAGTTGGTAGAGCGCCTGTACGGTATTCAGAAGGTCGCCGGTTTGAATCCCGCTCCAGTAAATTTTTTTTTGTTCACTTTTCAATGACTTTCAAGGTATTAGTTAATACCTTGAGACCAGTGTTGTAGTTGAGTACCAACATTCGTGTACTGAGTTTTCCAATAGGGAGCTTGCACAGCCGCCGGGGTCACTGGCCTGTTGCTACGCAACGCCTTCTGGAGGACAAGCAGTTCTGGAAGTTAGCTGGTCCCACACTACACATACGTCCGCTCTGCGCGCTTTATAGAAACGCATACCAATTCACCCATATGTGTACTGGCTGTATATCGCACTGTGTGTTTACGTTCGCTATGGCTCCAGTCAAGCTCCAATGAGTTCGGACAAATGGCCTTCTCTGCTTGTCCTCCAGAACACACAAACTTTGACCTTTTGAACTCTTGTGCAAGCTCCCTATACACACAGTGACGAGTACGGGCCAAGTCCGAGTACTTTTTTTTTTCAAGTTTGAGTACGAGTACTTCAACACTGCTTCACACAAAGTGATTGCTCAATGGGACTCATTTCCCTTCTTGTTTTTCAACAGTTGTACATGTACATTTCAATATTAATAAGTGTAAATACTAACTTCTTTTGATTCATCAGAAATTTTAATTAGGAACATTTTATGTCAGTTAACTAAACTTTTTTCTTTTCTTATGCTAGGTTGAGTTGAAACCAGTAATTGAGGAGTTACCAGATAAATTGGAGGCAATTCTAACTGAAGGAGGTAGTAATTTCAGTGTTGGTCAGAGGCAGCTTCTATGCTTAGCTAGAGCTATTCTACGTAAGAATAAGATTCTTATAGTAGATGAAGCCACTGCTAATGTGGATATCAGGTTAGTCTAGATGGAAGGTAGGCTTGGTACATATGACCAGAGTGTGACTGCTACATGTATACTGCCACTTCCAATGAATTCTATAATAGTTTGAAGAAAACTTTCTTATTGGAAGACAATGTTCTTGGGGAGATCGAGGCTTAGTCTGCCCAATCTATTAGTGGCACAGCATACTTCTTCATTCCTATAAAAACAAATATTTATAGGTTTCCTTCGTTAGTTGTGGATAATGTAAATCCACTATGCACCAAGATGCATAACAAGCAGCCTTTGTTGTGAATTATTTGTGGATAATGTCAATCCACTATGCACCAAGATCCATAACAAGCAGCCTTTGTTGTGAATTATTTGTGGATAATGCAAATCCACTATGCACCAAGATGCATAACAAGCAGCCTTTGTTGTGAATTATTTGTGGATAATGTCAATCCACTATGCACCAAGATCCATAACAAGCAGCCTTTGTTGTGAATTATTTGTGGATAATGCAAATCCACTATGCACCAAGATGCATAACAAGCAGCCTTTGTTGTGAATTATTTGTGGATAATGTCAATCCACTATATACCAAGATGCATAACAAGCAGCCTTTGTTGTGAATTATTTGTGGATAATGTCAATCCACTATATACCAAGATGCATAACAAGCAGCTTTGTTGTGAATTATTTGTGGATAATGTCAATCCACTATGCACCAAGATGCATAACAAGCAGCCTTTGTTGTGAATTATTTGTGGATAATGTCAATCCACTATATACCAAGATGCATAACAAGCAGCTTTGTTGTGAATTATTTGTGGATAATGTCAATCCACTATGCACCAAGATGCATAACAAGCAGCCTTTGTTGTGAATTATTTGTGGATAATGTCAATCCACTATATACCAAGATGCATAACAAGCAGCTTTGTTGTGAATTATTTGTGGATAATGTCAATCCACTATGCACCAAGATGCATAACAAGCAGCCTTTGTTGTGAATTATTTGTGGATAATGTCAATCCACTATGCACCAAGATGCATAACAAGCAGCCTTTGTTGTGAATTATTTGTGGATAATGTCAATCCACTATGCACCAAGATGCATAACAAGCAGCCTTTGTATTGTTGTAAAGTGATGATGGTTTATTAATGAAATAAATTATCTTTGATTTGCTTGCAGAACTGATCGGTTAATTCAAGCAACCATTCGACAGCGTTTTAAGTATTGTACTGTCCTGACTATTGCACATCGTCTTAATACCATCATGGACTCAGATAGAGTTTTAGTAAGTTCACCTGTTTGCTTCTGATTTTCAGTGAATGTGATGATATTCCGTCATAATGTGTCAACATGTCTTTTCTATATACTACAATATCAATGATCAGCTAGAGATGAGTTGTGTGGGGGAATTTCACAAGAGTAATGTTTGGCCGAGGGAGCAAAAACTGTTGTATGTAAAGATGTTGATTTCTAATCACGAACGTCAGTAAATGATGTAGCAGTATTTTGTATTCTTTTGTGATAAGAGCACAAAAGAGCATTGTTTGAACAATTGCATGTACTGGCAGTAATAAGAGCTCTGTATGTTTGTTAATGATAATGTTAAAGTTGATCATTTGTCTGTATCCTTCTTCTTATCGTGTCCACACACGTCAGATGTTGTGTGGTTGTGGTAGAATTAGCATTACCTGGGGCCGCGACATGGACGCTTCTACCATGTCTGGTATTGATGATCAATATATCCTAGTTACCTGCTTCTTGCACATGAAACATTTCTACAAAGCCATCCTTAATTGCTGTAATAATCATAAATTGATTTGATAAACAGTCTAAATTACCAATTATTACATTTTCATATTTCTACTGCCTCATGAAGGTTCTGAATGCAGGGAGACTAATAGAGTTTGATGAGCCATACATCCTGCTCCAGAAAGAAGATGGTAACTTCACCAAGATGGTACAAGAAACAGGCAAGACTGAGATGACTAAACTCCTGCAGATTGCTAAGGAGAAATATCATCAGAGTAACCCTTCAGACCCTTATGGATTTTCAGATCCTAACAACAAGACCTCATCCCTTTATACCTCAGTAGATGGTAGGAGAACTATCAGTATAGAAACGTCATTGTAATTAGTGATACATCTACCATAAAGAGAAGAAATCAAGATTCAGGGTTTGAATAAAAATAGTTTAGATGAAAAGTTTGAGGACTGTAGACATTTGAAATGTTCACAAACGACAAACTGAAATAAAACTTATTGTGTACATGATGTATGCTCACAGATTTGCAAAACATTATTTTTATCTTTACAATGCTGCAAAGATTGATGCATAATAATAATAAATAAACTTATGTATAGTATGGAATGATGGTATGAAATTGACTATTGACTATTCTTCAAATTATTATGCAGAACCTGATGACTATTGTTTGTATTGAGTCACATTGTAAATCTGTAATATATTGTATGATCATTACATGTTGTACTGGAAATGCAATGTCTTGTCATAATACTGAATGATCAAAAATATCTAATCTGCTGTTAATACTGTTCTGTATTTAATTTTGATGGAAATATTAGTAAGATATTTTGTTTTGAAATCCTTGTAAAGACAAATCTAGAAACTATTTTTGTATTTTTGGCATCGTTCGGACATGGGTCTAAATGGAGGTTGAGCCCAAAATTTAGACCCATGCTGGAACGCTCCAAACCACCAGTTTTAGTCTGTTAGACCAGCAGGATGGTGTAACCTAGAGATCAATGTTTGTGCCAGGAACTGCTTATAATTGCGCCACACATACAGACTTAATTGAGTGCCATGTTTGTGTATAAAAAAAGAATTACCGGTATGCTTTTGGCGCCATGTTTTGAAGTAATTTTTGGTTTTTCCAGTATAACCATCATAAGGATGAACCTATTCCTTGCTCTATAGTAAGCGATTACTTACAGGAAATATGATAATGTGGACATTTCGGAGATGTTTAAACATGATATTTGCATGTGTTTCATGATATTTGTGTTTCTGATCTCTCAGAAAAATTGGAAGCGATTCTGGGAATACCTTTCGACCTGGATGATCTCACTTTTCTTACAATCAAGTTTTACATGACATTTTAAGCTCCAACATACTTGATCTTTTAAAAAAGAGTTAAAGGCCTTTGTCAGACTACCACCTTCGAAGATTTAATGACACTTTCCTTCTCAGCTACCCACTCGAAAAAAAAAAAAAAAGTACTTTGGGAGATCGTGCTTTTGAGTACGCTGCTCCTAAACTTTGGAATTCCCTCCCACATGCTATTAGGACTGCAAATAACATTAATTCTTTCAAAAACCTGCTTAAAACCCATCTTTTTTGACAAGCGTTTTATTAGTGTTTTAATGTTTTTTTTTGGCTGGCTGGCATTACTGTACTTTTCTATTATGCATTTTATGGTATGTTTTATTTCCTTTATATTTTCATATTATTTATCTGTATTTTAAATTACCGTATTTCTTTCTTCTTCTATGATATAACCTTCTATTAACATTTGCTGTCCAGTCTGCTTCTTTATATTTCAATACATTTGTAATTGATAATATGCATTGCATAACATGTATTTATGGGCATTTCCACGGTTTTGGAACATTTTGTAAAGTCCCTACCTCTTTTTTTGCATATTTGCATGCATTTCAAGGAACCATAATTTAGTATACTTTCTGATGCCAATAAAACCTTTTTAAATTGGGGTCTTTCAAGAGTGATTGATCAAGGAATAGGTCAAAGTCAATTTTAAAAGGTAACTTACGTTACTGTGGAAATGACCTTATGTGACCTTTCATTATAAACGCTGCACAGATGTCCCTGATGACCTACAGCAATGAGCGAGTCTCATCCATGGTGAAACAAATACATGTATATATTGAATGATATCCACCATGCATGCTATTGGGATCTTTCAGATTTTTCAGATAAAAAAATGTCCTACAAGGGGAGTCAATAGTTTTTCTTCTTTAAGGTAGTATCATACTTTGGTAAGAAACTAAAACAGAAATGTTCACAGATTTACCTAAAACTTACAGAGTATGGTGGTGGTAGAAACATACCATTCAAATTTGTCCACCTGAAATGGTGCATTTATCCAGAAATTAGTAAAACAAACATGTCAACAAAGAGAAAGACTTAAGAAATACTGTGGCTGTTTTCACTGTTTTCTCCAAAAGTGGGCACCGTATGGGACTGAAACTTTTACAGATGACTGTTACTGTATCTGTCTTGATATTCTTGCCCATGAATCTGTAATTCTTTGATAAAAACCGGCAAAGTATGATATTACCTTCAAGGCCTCTTCACACAATTATAAAGCCTTGCGAGTCGTTTTTGCATTCACCGTGTGAAGAGGCATTTTTTTATTTCGTTTTTAAATAGTTTTTATTGTTAATGGGTAATGATAGGTGATGTTCTTCCATGCTTTTTAGAAAATTCAACATTTGAATAAATACTGTAAAACAGTTTGCAGTTGTTGAGAATTATCAACATGATGACCAAATATTTTGATGTGAGTTATATTTGTTTCATAAATCACTCTTACAGTCTGACTAACTACTAGTAAAGGCTTGAGGACATGTCAAGGCTGCACGACAGTTCCTGCCCAAGTGATATTATCTACTGGTTTCTAACTGGTGCAGTCTGAATGCCTTTTGTGCATCACATTTCAGCCTATCACTGTGGGTACATTCACATGCATTGGAAATTAAACAGTATTCTGTAGGTATTGTTGTCTTTTATTTTGATGGAGGAAGTATTCCATAAAATTTCCACATAGTACATTTAAAAAAAAACAGGCATGCCTGTAGAGGAATCATTATATTTATATGAATAAATGAAAACATACTACATTCGAGTCCACATTTTCTTCATCTTGTGGTTTGGAAAAACCTGCATTAGATACCAAATGACGGGAATTTCTTTTATCTTTCCTATGAACAATTTTGAAAAGAGACTTTTTTGTGACTGATATTACGTGAAGGACGTTACCTTCACTAGGACAGACCCCCCACCATAAAAAATAAAGTAAACAAAAATTAGAACAAAACCATGCAATAAGTAGTCCATACTTAATATGTCCCCAGCACATAAATCAATCTGGCAAATTACAACATGTTCAAATTAAAGAAATGTTATGCCATACCTTAAATTGCAGAAACATTTTGTGTATCAGTGCCAGCCTAAATATTTCCTGTCAGAGCCAAACATTTTTGATAAACTTTATATTTTAGAAAGCCCAACTAATAGCTATCCCATGATATAATTAAAACACTTCCTTCAAAAATTATTTTGAAAAATTCAATCTCGTGTCCTATTTCTCATGTCCTATTTTCCATAGTGTCATTCCACTGGTACTCTCTGTTGTAAGGATCAAATGATGCATTATGCTAGTGCAGTTAAAAAGCTGGGCTTCAATGATTTCGAAAAATAAGATGTTCACCTAAAATTGTGTTCACCTAGCTCCAATTAAGGTAAACATATCATTAACCCTCACTTTTTTAAGTTTGTTGATGTGAATTTTAAGCCACTTTTTACTGTTTTAAGCACCAAGAATAAGTGATTTTCCCTAGAATTTGCCAGTTGTTTGGTTCATTTACATATCATAAATATTCATGTTTTCCTCAAGTTGATGACATTGCAGAGGCGAGGGGATTCGCTTTCCTTATGAATATTTATACACAGTGTGTTATATATTATATATATACCCACACGCAATACATGCACTCCAATCATTTCAAAAGTAAAATGGCTGGAAATTATACAGATATCGACCGTCCTTGGGAGGAATACAGCATCGATGAATAATCAATGTACCCATCTGATATCATTCAGGGAGTGATTCAGACAGTTTTAGCATACAGACACCGCATGTACACAAAACTCATTGGAAATCCCATACAATCCCATGCACCGAGGGGGTTCGTTAGTGGACCGTATCCCCTCGACTACATCACACCAGTACATTGACATAAATTTAAATAGTGCCACCCACGGCCAGTTTGGGTAGATACTAGTCCCAAGAATTACAACTAAGTTATCAAATTTTATTTCCAATATTATTATATAATAAAAACTGAACAGCCCCATTGTATATTATGAGAAAGTTCTAATGTCATATAAACGAGGATTTGTATTTGTTTCATTTTTTACCAATCGTTATCCTCCAACTTTAACTGCAGTGCCACTATGATGAAAACAAGGCATGTGCTGCAGAGATTTTTTATCTGTGAAGTTAACTTAAAGGTAAAATACATGATTGGTAAAGGTCACAGGACTGCACTCATACTTTGTCTGATCAAACATGTACATGAAATAATAAACCTGTAAAAATTTGAGCTCAATCGGACATCTGAGTCACGAGAAATTAACGAAAACCCGACTCGATTTTTCTTGTAAAACATGAAGAATAGTTTAGAAACGATCTTTGGAAAAGACACTAAATCTTGATTTGCTGGAAAAACCCAGCATCTGATGAACCAAGATTTCCCATGGTGACTGTTTGCACTGTTTATGAACTGTTTAATCCATTTTCTGTCTCAAACTCAATAAAACATTTTTAAGGTGACCATGGTTTTATGTACTTTTTATCTCAACTACCAAGAATATCCGGGAAGTTACCGTGACATTCAGATAATACTTGATTTTCCTTATAAACACTCATCAATGTTTGGTTGTTGATGTCACAAACATGACATCCAGGAATAGAAATCCCAAGAAAATGACCATATTGTTTCTATTATTTTGTAGTTTTTTATCATTACTTTGGTTGTAAAATAGTAGTGAGAACACTTACATCGGGCATCTCAGGGTTAACCCCTTGGAAGATAATCAAGAGATGTCAGAGTGGGAAGGGGCTAAATATTACTTGATACACACTTTATACAACGATCAAAACAGCTATGAAGAGCATGATGGGGCTTTCCCCAAGTGCCTTGTGGAAGATAGTTATGGAGGGAAATTTGATCAGTAGAATAATTATACTGTACATTTGGAGAAACAAATGTCTATTGCCACTGGTAGACTGATACGGTTTGGGAAACATCTGCAACAAGAATCAGATTGGTTCCACCTGATGAATATAATGGTGCAATCCAATTAATTTTATCTGTGTGTTTTATGGAACACCGTTGCTGGTTTTTGCTTAAAACTGATGATTCGCTTGAACTACAATCCTTGCTGGTACCTTCACACTCACTAGTTAGTTCAATTTCTGACTTGGAATTTGTTTCTGATCTCTGTGCTACTGTTTTAGTTTTCCCTGTATCTCCAGAACTGCAACATTTGGGTGATGTATCCCACAGAATAAGCCTACAGTCGTTCCCCGCTGAAACCAACAAATCTGGGGTTTGTCCTGGGCAATCCGGCACAAAGCACACCTGTGTAACACCAAGACTATGTCCTTGAAGGCTTCTAGCAGATAACAAGTTCCTTCTCCCTTTTCTCTCAAGTAACTGGATTTGCGCATTTTCCAAACCACAAGCAATATGATTACCACTACTGGAGTGATCCACAGAATGTACAAATGGAGGGTTGATCATGTATGGGCTAGGTGTCTCATCATCTCCAGCTGCAACTTCAAGTAGAACCTCTTGCATGTTCATTGATACTAAAGGTTTCCCTCGATTTATCTCCCATGTATGAATGAAACAATCCAGACCACCAGATACCATCTCCCTTGGCACACTGGGATGAAATGACACACTGGAGCATATGTTATCATGACCCTTAAGCGTCCTGAACACTTTATGGTTTTGAACATCGATGACTTTGATAACTCCATCATCATCACAAGCTGCTAGGAAAGCATCCTTAGGATCAACAGCTAATTGGTTAATGTCCTCCTTGTTGTAAGTGAATGTTACCATGGAGTTATCTGGACATCGAATATCAACCATTTCAATGACTTGCCCTACAGCAACGTACAGTATAGATGGCTGTGCTGAAGAGAAGCGCACGCTGTTAACATCAGCCAAAGAGGGAAAAGTCTTTTTGCTGATCACCTTTCCATCAAGGCTCCACAGACATACCTCACCCTTTTCAGCTCCAGATGCAGCTACGTCATTTAGTACATTCAGTCCCAGACAAAGAACTGTCTCCATATGACCATTCCTCCAAACTGTCTTTAACTCCATTTTGGTACAAGTATGCGTCTGAACATGTGCATCCCTGAGGAAAGAAATCCAGAAAAAATAATCTTCATTAATTACACTGGTAGATATTCTCATATACTGGTAAATGACCAAGCCTGCTGCATCAAAGATTGACAAATTTGCTGGCATGACCAGAGAGTAGCTTCTAGGTCACCTTACTATGTCATCTCATTCATATGTCAACTCAGTCCCAGGTCAATTCTGTCCCAGGTCAACTCAGTCTCAGGTCAACTCAGTCCCAGGTCAACTCAGCCCCAGGTCAACTCAGTCTCAGGTCAACTCAGTCCCAGGTCAACTCAGTCCCAGGTCAACTCAGTCCCAGGTCAACTCAGTCCCAGGTCAACTCTGTCCCGGGTCAACTCAGTCTCAGGTCAACTCAGTCCCAGGTCAACTCAGTCCCAGGTCAACTCAGTCCCAGGTCAACTCAGTCCCAGGTCAACTCAGTCCCAGGTCAACTCAGTCCCAGGTCAACTCAGTCCCAGGTCAACTCAGTCCCAGGTCAACTCAGTCCCAGGTCAACTCAGTCCCAGGTCAACTCAGTCCCAGGTCAACTCAGTCCCAGGTCAACTCAGTCCCAGGTCAACTCTGTCCCAGGTCAACAGATACATGTACAGGGCCTGTTTGTTTCATGCATGATATCCGTTATCTTACTGAATGCTGATCCGGATCCCATTTTAGAGTATCCTGCATGGAACGTGTATCTGCAGATCACGATCATGAGCACGAAACAAACAGGCCCACAGTCATACATGTACATGTACATCCCCAATGTGCTGAATGCAGTAGGCCTAAAGTATTTGCAAATGATTGGGTTCGCATAGATCCAGTAACTGGAGCCCAGCCCTAGTATTTAGTATCACTCATTATGAACGATTTTGAGATGATCGGCTGTAATCTATAGGCTCCAGTTACTGGATCTGTGTTTAGCGGTCCAATAGGGCCCAAAAAATCAAAACTTGTACCCATTAAATCATAATTCAATGCTCCGAATCCTGGATCCGATGCGTCCTGCCGTCCAAGCAAATATGTTTAATTAGTACAGGTTTTAGTATGTAGTAGTGTGGAATACTATGGTCTGGGCCAACTGCAAATGACTGTTGACTAACACGTTCTAGACCTTGTAACTGGGGCATCATACTTCTTTTTTTTAATTGGCTTGAAAGCCGTGTCAGCATTAATAGACACATACATGTAAACAGGGCCCAATTTCATGGAATCCCTTACCCTAAGCAAAGATTCTTCACTTACATGTACGATAGTAGAGGTTTTTTGCATACACGGTTAGCATTTTTCACGGGAGAGTTTTCTTTCTAGCTATGCTAAGCATGAACTTTCTGCAGAATGCATATGACAGCACATTAGAAGAAAATAATCACGGCTAGCCTAGAAGTTCTTTGCTAACTGAAAGTCTTGCTTAAATGGATTCCATGAAAAATAGATATCACAGCAGAGCAGTGCCCGTAAGCACAAAAATAGGGCGTTACAGATTTAAGGAAATAAGGACCAGGCAAGGCCAGGCCCTGTTTAAGGGTACGGTCTATTGTCAGTGTGTACTTTCAAAGTCAAGTCCTACGCAGTTACATGGTCTAGACTAATTCATGACGTAAACTAGACACACTACACAGTATTAACTGGAGCACTGAACTCCCTTTTGGGACCCATCGACTCGATCGACCCCCAACATCATAACATGCATGCCTAAAACTATTATAAAAAAAGGGGGTTCCTGAAGTTTAGCACACTCAGGTTAGCTGGTACCAGCTGGGTACCAGCTAACCTGAGTGTACTAAACCTAACCTGAGTGTAGTAAACTTCAGGAACCCCCCAAAAAGTTCAGCGCCCTGAGTGTCTATTAACGTTAGACGTTTTAAAACACATTTTTAAACTTTAAAATAGGCCTAGGCCTACTGCCTACTTACTAGTAGGGCCTACTACTAGTAGGCCCTATCGTCCGGTCATGAGTTTCCGATGGACATGTGTTTTCGATGACCAAATTCGACTCCCGTTTACCGCGAGACCGTGCGTGATACTTTGTGATCAGTATGCCTTAAGTGATGACTACACTCAGGGCTATCTCCAACATTCAGGATGTTGAGAATAAAGTTTTCAGCTGTGAGTGATACTCAAAAGTAAAAAAACTATGTGATTTTGGGTATAGATTACTAATGCATTTTAAGGCTAATGTTCAAACGTTTAGAAAAGACACAATCTGTGGTAAAATATTCCAAACTAAACTGTATTCTGCTCGAGCAACTTTCATTCTTCCAATGTCAGACGGCAGGTCATGTGATCCTGCTGCGATCTGGGTTTTTATGGCATGCCAATGTAACAAAAGTGTTAAAGTCTTTTTCAAATCGAAGTGCCATAATTTAGTTTTTCTCTTTTCAACTTGAAACTTTTCTAAGCTGATGAACTTAAGCTATCCACGTTTAGGCCTCTCCTAATGATGCCAGATATAATAAAAATGTTGTGATAATAATTTTACCTGCCATGATCTGTACCAAATTCTCATTTTGTTGATTCAACCAATTATTTATAAAAAATAATTTATCATTCATGATCTTGGAATCAAAACCGTTTCAGAACCTTTTATAAATAACTCCATCGACCCAATTCGATCAAATTGAGTCAGGACAATATTTAATCAATTTTTGGGTGAATTGGCGCGCCATAGCTACTCCGATGTCAACGAACTTTGCCACATAACCAAGTTACCGAAAACTGGTGACGCTTTGTTTACATAGTGGAATCGGCGATTGTGGGTTGACGGGATCCCAAAACACATTGATTTTTTTGGCTCTGAACTAACTTCTACTCCTCAAAAATTATACTTTTGACTTTCAGCAAATGTTCATGGGTCCTTAAAAGCCTAGATTGAAAACATTTGTTAAAGATTTCAGGGTTAAAATTCAATTTTCTTACGCACTTCTTGTAAACTTTAAAACAGACCGTCTGATCGCGTGAGGCTATTTTGTCTGGTCTGGTTAGTCTAGTGCCCAGACCCAACAGATCAAGAGTCCTCAAAATGTCAGAGTGGAAACCAGACTATTCTCGTCTGCGGCCGTCCGTGCGGCGGTGAAATGTTACAATCTTGGTTACCGTTTTTACCCCATAATTTCCCTCAAAAATCAAAGCCCTGCCCTCTTTCCAAAAATTTAACCTTGGTAATATAGAGGAGGAGACCATCAAAGCTCAAGTATATGTAGGTAAGTTACTTTTCAAAAAGTAGTTTCCTTTCCTTTATAGTTTTAGGACCCGTCAACCCACAATCCCCGTGGAATCAGTGTCGCTGTAAATGACGGACAATATATCCAAAGAAAATAATTCAACTTCGAGGATTTTTACAGATTATAATCTGGAAGTGTCCAGTTCAAAGTTAGTGAAGTGATTAACTGAAATTTTATTTCGTTTCTGTTTTATAGAAGTTTTCCCGTTATCCCATCGAAAACCGATGACTGCAGGATACTAGTACTAGTACTAGTATCCTGCAGTCACCGGTTTCCGATGGGATAACGGGAAAACTTCTATAAAACAGAAACGAAATAAAATTTCAGAAAATCACTTCACTAACTTTGAACTGGACACTTCCAGATTATACTCTGTAAAAATCATCGAAGTTGAAGTCTTTTCTTTGGAAACATTGTCCGTCATTTACAGCGACATCGATTCCGCTATGTAAACAACGCGTCACCAGTTTTCGATAACTTGGTTGTGCGGCAAAGTTCGTTGACATCGGAGTAGCTATGGCGTGCCAAGTCACTCAAAAATTGATGAAATATTGTCCTGACTTGATTTGATCGAACTGGGTCGATGGAGTTATTTATAAAAGGTCCTGAAACTGTTTTGATTCAAAGATCGTGAATGATAAATTATTTTTTATAAATAAATGGATGAATCAACAAAATGAGAATTTGGTACAGATCATGGTAGGTAAAATTATTATCACAACATTTTTATAATATATGGCATCATTATGAGAGGCCTAAACGTGGATAGCTTAAGTTCATCAGCTTAGCAAAGTTTCAAATTAAAAAGAGAAAAATAAAATTATGGCACTTCGATTTAAGAAAGACTTTAACACTTTTGTTACATTGGCATGCCATAAAAACCCAGATCGCACTGCGATCACATGACCTGCCGTCTGACATCGGAAGAATGAAAGTTGTTCGAGCAGACGACATTTTAGTTTGGAATATTTGACCACAGATTGTGTCTTTTATAAACGTTTGAACATTAGCCTTAAAATGCATTAGTAATCTATACCCAAAATTACATAGTTTTTTACTTTTGAGTATCACTCACAACTGAAAACTTTATTCTCAATATCCTGAATGTTGGAGATAGCCCTGAGTATAGTCATCACTTCAGGCTTACTGATTACAAAGTATCACGCACGGTCTCGCGGTAAATGGGAATCAAATTTCGTCATCGAAAACATATGTCCATCGGAAACTTATGACCGGACGATACTACTACTAGGCCCCTACTAGATTAAAATTAAAGATTAAAATCTCAACTTTTATCGCACCAAGAATGAATCCATCACCTGTTAAGATAATCACGGGACCGGTCGCAGTCAGACAATCACATTGGCTGAGAATATACAGCACTTAGGACTGGTCCTTCTTCTTAGGTAGACCAGAACTAGAAGAGAAAAGGCACAGACATAATATCAAGAATGTACAGTACGTGAGTGTGTGTAATACTTGGGGATTGTGTTTGTTATCGTGAGGACGATTGGTGGCGACAAACAACTGCATGCATTACACACTTTTAGCTTTTTTGAACCTCGCCTACAGCCTCTCGCATGTTGTTTGCGCTATTAACAGGCACCCATTCTCAGGTCAGGTATACCCCGTGTTATGAAACGAACGCACACATAGAGATCCTGCGACTGTAACCGTCGACTTCACAGTCAAAAGAAAAATCCAGCAGTCCCCTCATATTTTGGTGGAAAATTGCAAAAATGGTAGTTTAGTTGGGGCCACTATCTGACTCATTCTTTTCAATTTTTGGTGGGTCTGCCGTAGCTGCAGTAACTCCTGATGACGTTGTTGTCGTGTATAGGCAACAACGTCATGAGTAATTGTATACATGCAAATTAGGCTTGCCCGACGTGGATGAGCACTGTATACTCAGTGCTTGTGAGAGCACGTGAGAAAAAATCACATGCTTGCTCAGGTGGGATTCGAACCCACGACCTCCTGCTTACTAGTGCAGCTCATACATACAGCTCAGATAAAATAAAAACCTCGACTGTTATTATTATTGTATATTTGTTCCTCTCATCAGTGTGGAGCAGAAGATACGAGGAATTGGGTGACCGTGTCGGGGCTACATGGGACCGCGGCCTTTGGCGGGCCGGGGCTGGGATGGGGTAATACAGTGTAAATTCCCTAATACTATTTGCATCGCTGTATTGTCTCGGGCTCTGGATTCTATGGATTGAGATATGGGTAGAAATGATTTTGGTTCCGGGCACCTGCCGAACCGCGCATCTCCTCCAAGTAAAACTCTCCCTAAACCACCCCATCTCTCACTCCCATACCTTAACCGCCCCCTTTCTGATAAGCTGCAAAACCTGCCACCATTTCGACCACCGTTGTCTCATCTCTTGCCATTTGGGCTCTAGACCCCGTATCCGATTTTATAGACCTGTCTGAACTCCAGTAAGGAAATGAATTGGAAAGCCAGAAGGGCTCTGGAGCCACGGACCAAAGGGCGATAGAAACCCCAGCAAAGCCCGCTGCTGAACACCTTCCACTACCGTTAAGGTTATAACCGCACTGCGAGGCACTAGAACTGTGACGCGAGGCCTCGTTACGTCGTTAATGTGGCACAGCTGCACCCCAGGTTCGAGGAGCCGCTCTCTGCTCTGCTCCGCGGCCCTAGAAGCTTCAAGGTGGAGGCCAAGTGCCTAAGTGCTCCCAGGGCGTGGCAGCCCTCGTCCAAAGAACCTGACAATACAGTTTGAAACCGAATATCAGGGCTGCCTCACGACAAAGACTTTGTTCACTAAGCAACTGGCGCGGGGCATCCGGAAATTTGAAGCTCCTGAAAACATGTCAAAGCATCCTCGCGGGCCAGATCCACAACCCTGATTTAAGCCCGTTGCCCCATATGCCTAGAATTCCGAGGGGAACCCAATTATTCAGCTGAAATGAGGCTTGGGTCCGCTGCCTTAGCGAAGGCAAAGCTGCCCGACTCCCAAATCTCACCGACCAACCATCGGGCCCGCCAGAGAAAAAGTCCATTGTACCTCCTGGTAAGACGAGCGCCCTGGCCTGCTCCGACCGAGTAGCTTCATTTATTTTTTGACCCGCTTCGATGATTATAATTTTTTTTTTTTTTTTTTTTTATCTCGGGTGTTTGGATACCCTGGATGTCCGCAATCGAGTACAAAGAGGACAATATGCCATACGGTCCTCCTACATGAGCCCACTGTGCCCGCTACCGTTACCAAGCATGATTGACGCTAGCCATCTTGAAAACCTTGTCTCCCCCACTAGGCCATCCAAGGACATCATAACAGGATCGGGTCTTCCCTCTTGAGCCTCGGTCTACTGAATGCTCCACCTTCAGTAACAATGGCAGCAGGGGGGCACGTTCGAGCAAGTGCATCCCAGCTTGATCAAACAAACAGCCCCGTACCTGCTATTGTTTGGGCAAGCGCCCAAAATTTTGGACCAGCCTCTCCAGACTGGCTTTCATTCGTGCAAACTGCACGTATAGTAGAAGAAACCCACATGCGTTAGACTTCACGTACTACTTACCGCCCAGTTCCCCCTCTTGCGAAGAAGCCACCCCAAACACGGTATGAGCCGAGAGCCAGCCCTCGACAAAAATTACCTCGAGGGGGCGTCAGTCGGATTAGGCCTACTCCTAAACGGCACCCACAAGTGAAAATCCTCTCCACTGCAGGCACGAATGAGAAGGCTCAATTCACTCGCAAACATGACCGACCTCGCTTGGAGACCTGATCCCGCGTGGCGTTATATCACCGAATCCGCTAGCGCATCCACCTCCGTCTGCTCAAAAGATGGCGCACCACAGGGAGCACGAAGTGAAGGGAGCCTCTTTGCAGCGTATGACCCCCTTAACGAGTAAAACCCAAGCTTAATGCCTCTTGGCCGCAACAAAATAGGCGACGGCGGCACTCCACCCTATATCTGTAACTCGATGCATCCAAGGTGAGCCGCATTGTTGAGCGGAAGTTCCTGTCCCCAACCTATTGGGACCGAATCAGCGGAACCAAAGTGGGACCATCAAGGTAGGAAGTGAAAACGTCACACAACCCAAACAGAACAACTCCGGCCCTTGAAACGACCAAGCATGGCCCTCAAAAGAACTCCGCTAGCACCGACAAGATGTCCTCCCTTACCTGGCGAATATAACATTCTTCGTATCAGCCCACCAGATGCCCATAAAGAGCTAGAATTGAGGCGTAGCCACTGACACAAAAGGTGCAGGCCGGCCGTCGATGTCCTCTCCTCACGTCAATGAAATGGCCCAATTATAAGGCCAGTGACACTCCCGTCTTCTTCGGCACTGGCTGAACCCTCTGGAAGTGAATGAAATAGAATGCAAGTCGTCGCCCAGGAGCCTACACCTTGAACCCCTATTGGCTTCCGTTAGGAAACGGCAATCAAACGAGAATTCTTCATGGGTTCCACTGCTCTTCTTCATGGGTTCCACTGCTCCTCCGCACGGACAAATGGCGAGATCCAGCTGCCAAGCAAATAGAAGCGCTGCTTGGGGCAGAACATCATCACACAGGCTGTGCGTAAAAAAAAAGAAAAAAAAGGACCCCGTCCATTCGGACCCTCGAGGAGTCCCTACCCCGAGGATTGTGCCCCTATGGAAGGACCAATATGGGCGTTGTGGCCCCACTGATAAACATTCCTACAGAAGCATATTATTAACAGCCCTGCAATTGTTTAAATAATAAGGGCACAAACAAACTACCCGCCAATGCGAGGGCGCGCTTTGGAACTGCCTTGTCGGACTGCCTTGCCAAGGCTCCTGATCTGATTCCCCTTCCCCATCACGCACCGTGCCCTAACCCAGTCAAAAACGTATCCCAAGCCTCCCATCAGTACTCGCGCAACGGAGCCGCCCATCCCGACCCATTCTGGGCCGTAAAAGCCAAGACTCAGATTTAGTCCAACCTGGCGATAGCTACCCTCACGGGGTGTATGTCTGCCCATGAGCTATCCCCTGCTCCGGCTGTAAGGTAAGAACTGCAAAACATTGGCGGACAACTGCTCCCACGAAGTACTGACTGCATGCCAGCGGGGCATATGGACTGGGCAACGGGAAAGAGAACAAAACAGCGTTAAAAACCACATCAAAAAACCACAAGAGTTCAACACGTCTTATAGCATTCTGTTTTATTAACACCTCCACACCGTCCCTTGATGGGCTCTTCTGGGCCCCGGCGTAGCCCGTCTTACCGTAAAGGGTTCTCTCCCTTCTGGAATTTCGGGCTTTCCCGATAAAAGCGAAGCATTCGTCACCGTTATGTTTGCCCCAATGCTCTCCTCATTTTTTCGTCTGCTTTAATACGTTAACACTTAGACTATTTGAATGGACTAGCAAACCCTTCGTGGGGCTTTCTCCCTCTTCTCCTGATTTGACTAGAACTGTCCCATAATAAGCCATTATTATCTGGCCGCTTTATTTCTCTTCTTCTCCTGATAGGGCCTGCCTCATAAAAACCCTCATCCTTCTCAGGGAACCCCCTTTGAATGCCTCATATCGGCAAGCCTCTTCTTTCCCTGCTAGTGTCACATCCGCTAGCCTCTATCTTTTATAGGGGCTTTTCCCCTCTCTTGCCTGTCTCGCATCAACTATAGCTTCAAGTTATAGGGGCTTTCCCCTCCCCTGCTTGCCTTACTTCAGCAAGCTTCACTCTTAAGGGGCCTTTCCCCTCTCCTGCTTGTCTCACATCAGCAAGCTTCACTCTTATGGGGCCCGACCCCTCTCAAGCTTGTCTTACTTCAGCAAGCTTCACTCTTAAGGGGCTTTTCCCCTCTCCTGCTTGTCTCACATCAGCAAGCTTCACTCTTATGGGGCCCGTCCCCTCTCCTGCCTGTCTTACCTCAGCAAGCATTCACTCTTTTGGGGCTTTTCCCCTCTCCTGCTTGTCTCACATCAGCAAGCTTCACTCTTATGGGGCCCGCCCCCTCTCCTGCTTGTCTTACTTCAGCAAGCTTCACTCTTAAGGGGCTTTTCCCCTCTCCTGCTTGTCTCACATCAGCAAGCTTCACTCTTATGGGGCCCGTCCCCTCTCCTGCTTGTCTTGCCTCAGCAAGCATTCACTCTTATGGGGCTTTTCCCCTCTCCTGCTTGTCTCACATCAGCAAGCTTCACTCTTATGGGGCCCGTCCCCTCTCCTGCTTGTCTTGCCTCAGCAAGCTTCACTCTTATGGGGCTTTTCCCCTTTCTTGCTTGCCTAACTTCAGCAAGCTTCACTCTTATGGGGCCCGTCCCCTCACCTGCTTGTCTCACATCAGCAAGCTTCACTTTTATGAGGCTTTTCCCCTTTCTTGCTTGCCTAACTTCAGCAAGCTTCACTCTTATGGGGCTTTTCCCCTCACCTGCTTGTCTCACATCAGCAAGCTTCACTTTTATGGGGCTTTTCCCCTTTCTTGCTTGCCTAACTTCAGCAAGCAAGACTCAATAAAGGCTGCATGTGTCTGACATACATGACCGCCCGAAAAATGTAATGTTGGGGCCTAGCGCCCCTCTCTGGGTATAGATTGGGCATGACACGCACCCCGACAAAGGCCATCACTTCCTGCAAGCAAGTTTGCGATTCATTAGAATTCGATTGGGTTTCCCCACACCCTGAACACAACTTCAGGGGCGCATCCTGCCAAACGTGGGCCTTCGCCTCCTTCCCTTTGTTGGGCAGGGCTTGTCCCGTACTAACGCTTATTTCATAAGTATGAGGCCATATTCCCCATATTTGGGCAACCCATTTAGCCTATTATCCTCATTTTCAAACGCCTGACCTAAACTACCTCCCTGATATAAACGACTGCTTCTACCCAGGGAAAACGGACTGCTGCCGACTTATTAAATACATAATATATAAAATACGTGTACATGTATACCGAATATACTCACGACAGAGTCAGGGCCCATAAAACCACATTTCCCCTAATTTATCATGATTGCCAATGATTGATTGATTTCCCTATCGGGCTATAGCAAGGGTCGCAGAGGTCGTGACCCCAAACGATCTAGACCCAAAACCCAAGATCCATCCTTGAACTCCTCCAGGCGGAGGTTTTCCCCCTCCCCTAGGCGGGAGCCAACAAGAACATTTTCCACTGCGCGGGTTTTGTTTCGATCAAACCGGGCATTTTCCTACCGACAATCTGTCTATTGTTTTCATTTTATTTTGGCGCAAACAACACATAACAGGCCCACTATAACAGAGTTGCGCCTAGGAAAAGGTGCGAGCGGGCCAAATATAAACACCACAAGCAGATTTGGGATATAAAAATGGAAAAAACCGCTATCATTGACATTCTCATGCCACGTTAAGAGCTGCGTTTGATGCAACTTGTCCACGTAAAACCCCATAAATGTATGGCCGAGATTTCCCCCTTTCCCCCTTGTTCTAAATGTATAAGAAGACACTGAGTTTCTGTATGGGTCCTGCACCTTAATTGTGAATAAATCCCACTGCCCAACCATCTAAGGTTAAAAGGATAGTCGGGACCCTTAGACAAACTTAGCCTTGAATCCGGGCATACATTTTCAAACGCCACCGGATCTGAGCGCGTTCACAACCCTTTCACAGAGTGCAAAAAAAAGAAGAAACAACTGCCATGACGGCACAAAATACCTGAATCTCAATTAAAGGATCTCACTGATACACTGTACTTCAATCCACAGTCATTAAAGGCTAGCTGTACCCTTATGCTCTTTGCACTGTTCATACAACAGAGCCGAAATGGGGCTTTTCCCCCAACAGCTGTTTCTAGCGCGTTGGGGCTTCTCCCCGCGCATAACCCATGCTCTCAACCGAACCAGGGCTTTTCCCCTACGGCTGTCTCCGATGTTAGGGGCTTTTCCCCTGCGCTAAACCTCATATTCTAGCCACATCTATTCACGGCTATAGCTGTCCCTTCATGCTCTTTGAGCCTTTGTACCGTTCATAATTATAACAGAGCCGAACCAGGGCTTTTCCCCTACGGCTGTCTCTGGCTAGGGGCTTCCTCCTGCGCAAAATCTCATATTCTCAGGCCACACGCATTCACAGCTATAGCTGTCCCCTCATGCTCTTTGAGTCTTTGCACCGTTCATACAACAGACGAACTGGGCGTTCCCCCCTACGGCTGTTCTTAGCGCGTTGGGGCTTTTCTCCATGCGCATAAACTGGTATTCTCGAGCCACAGTCATTCACGGCTAACCGCACCGTCATGCTCTTTGAGTCTTTGCACCTCTCGTACAGTATACATGTAGTGGCACCGGGGATTTCCCCCTACGACTGTTTGTAGTATGTTAGAGATTTCCCCCTTTGTAAATCCTCATGCCATATTGAGCCAACGATTATTTTTACTGGCCCGAAGCCATTCTTTAAACCTCCACCCTCCTTCCCTCAGTGTCTTGAATCACAGTCATAAATACGCCCTATTTGTTTCCTGATTGCCGCCTCTTGGGCGCGCTAAAAAAAAAGGGCAGTAAAACTGGACGGTCACTCGATCCAGAAACCCCTGAGAAGAATTTGAGTATGGCGTGCATGGCACTCCCGTTGCCATCTGAAACCGCTGGGGCCGGCACCTATAGGTCCTTGCGTCTTTGCTGGGATGAACCTTTCCGAGTCTTAAAGGGGGGACTCGTTCTCATTTCCCTCTTGTGGGCCCCCGCTTGGGGCAAAGGTTAGAGCAAGTCCGTGCCACACCTTCCTCCGAACCCCACAGCTAGGGACACACATCATCCCAACCGCCCTGGACGCAAATTCTGAAAACATCAATTTCATCTGCTGTCTGGAGTACAGAGAGAGACCTTTCCATGGAGCACTGACCGGCTCGCCGACATCGCCACGGGCCCCAGCGTCCTCCTATTAAAAGGATCATATAAGGCAATCAACAAATTGATTAAACCAGGCAGTAACACGAACAACACAAAACCCGAAATAATGTGAAAAGGGGCATGGGTGTCCCCCAATATACATGCATACACACCTATGCCTACACATCCACCCATAAATGCGAACATTTTATGCGTATAATTCATATACGAAACTCCTGAAATTATGCCTCGGGCGCGATGCCGCATTAAATATATGCCTAATATATTATGTTTACATTATCCCTTTTTTTTCTTGTAATTTGTTCTTGTTAATAATCGTTGCCTTTTGATGTACCTTTTAACAATGACTTAAAAAATGTGTATTATTTGTTCTTAATACTTTTTATAATTTTAATTTAATGTTTTTAAACTGTAAATCATGTAGCAATTCAGCACTAGCTGCGATTCATGATCTATTTAATAAACCATTTTGAATTGAATTGAATGCCTGCACCCTTATATATATATTCATAATAGGGGACCTAGGGTTCGTTCAGTATAAGCCCTAACCATCTATATGTCCACTTTACAATGCCTGAGGTTAGACCGACTCAAGAGGAAGATAAAACTTTCTCTGCTCTGTACACAACCAACCCAACGATACCTATAAACACAACAGGCTGGGACGGTACTATGTACGCCTTTCCAATGAGCCCAAAATATCTACAGTGTACTCTGTTCATACCACTGCACATTACGTAATCGTCTTCTGAGCCGGGTTCCCCTTTATTTTACTAATCTATTATAATCAGTATTAAACTGCCATCATCCTCTAGAACGCCCTTGGTAAATGAAAAAAAAAGGGACTGACCTCTACGTCATCGCATAATGTATGCGTTCTGATCCTCAGTGAACTGGTCCATTGAATGTGTAAGCTGACACAATGGCCACTCCATTATGTGGCGGAATGCTCCTGACCTGAAAGGCATGGGCGTGGACCGCACCCTAAATGCGAATGTGCTTTGCGACACAATATCAAAATACTGCAATTGTGCTGAACCACTCACCCGTGCAGGGTCTCATATCCAATGCAATATGAACCCAGCCGGCCCCGCCTGGCCACTTCCCCCTTGGCTGAATTTCCAACAATCTTAAGATTTACACGATTACCCGGCCCATGGAAGATTTCAAACAATTTTTTTAAAATAAATCCTGCATATACCAACAAACTCAGTCGGTGTCCATGGACACAAAGTCCAACTCATGAACCTCCCTTATATTATGTATTAGGGGCGGGGCCAAAGATCCCGATCGCTGAAGAACCTTGAATTCTCTTCATTAAAACAGGATAAAACGCCATTACCTTGCATTTCCCGAGCTCTAAGGGTAACGAACACCTTCCTATCAACTGTACCATATCGCCTTCCTATTTCTGGAGGGAATCCATTGCTTTCTGGGGAAATGAAGGACCTTTGTGATGACCCAGCAAACGGCACACCCAGCTACGGGGGTTACAGAATCGCGACTGATATATCATCAGTCGCCCTCAACGTTCACATCGATGCAAATAGGGCATTGACAATCACTTCACTGCTTAATTACATGACACCGTCAACACAGTTCATAATGGCCGAGTGGTTAGGGAATTGGACTTCGAATTAGGTGTCCCGGGTTCGAGCCCTGATGTGATGCCCGCAATTTTGTTGAATGTTTTACTCCTATCAATTGTCTGGTATAAATAGTTTTAGAAAAGGCTGCGATTTCACCAAAGCTTCGTGGCTCGGTGGGATAAGCGATGGTACCACCGCTCAGACTTCCGGCAGCCTGGGTTCGATTCTCCGATCCTGACTCTCTGATAATGAATGGAACATGGTATCTGCGGACCCTGGCACCGCGATGGTCCAGGGGCCGCCTTGTTTCTCCCTCTTAGTCCTTCAGAGCTTTGCATGTCAGGCTAAGGTCTCAATGGTGGGGAGGATATGCAGTAGTCGGCTTGCCAGTAAGCCTATGGGGACTATTATGGGAGCCGGTAAGCCGGGTGAAAGAATCCGGGTGAATCGCGTGCCCCTGAACACCTGGCGGTCTGCTTAACTCTTGCTCTTTTTTGGGGTTTGAAAAAAAAAAGTTGAAAAGCCTGTCTCCATGATTTTAGGGGTTTTTTTTTACTCTGTCAAATTTCATAGTTTTCAAGTTACGGCGTACACTGTACACCTAGGTAATCTTTCCTTTATTATGAATTAATTTTACGTTATGTTTTGTATCTGTATGTCTCCCCGTCGGGTTGTCTGTTTGTTTTTCTGTTCCTGTTTCATTCTAATGTACAGTGTATGTGGGGATCACAGCAATACAATATTGAATAGATCAAAATAAAAGTGATATCATACGTTTTAATGGAAAGCAAACATGGCTTGACTGAATCTAAACATATGGGTAAGTAGCAAATGGTACGTAATAAAGATTACTTTGTTTAATTTGTTTTGTCAAGTACATGTATATTATATGGACAACTTGAACAATGAATAGCTTTATTAAAGTAGACATAAGTCCTCCTAGGAATGATCAATTTGTTGCATTCTATTTTTATTTCTAACAAGCAGGAGAGAGTGCTTGTTGTGGGTGCGCCATAGTCTTGTTCAAGACGGTATTACGTAGTTGTACTTGGCCAACAGATCGCACGTACGTGTACGTGTCAACAAAACAAACGACCCGAAATAACGTCTACGCCACACACACAAGCCTGTAATACCGTCTTGTCCATTTACGCCAAACTGCCCGGAAAATTCCGGGCAATAACCCCCCGCGAAGTCGGTGCATCATGACGTAGCCTTATTTGCATTAATATATTCTGAAAATTTGCAAAGGGATGAAGTCTAGTACCGCAACGACGTCGCAAGCATTATATAGTACGCATACACACGTGTATTATTTACCGAGTACTTGTAACTTACATGTGCCGTTATACTGCCGTATGTAGGCCTTCATTGATATCGTACCATGGCTGCTGACGGATCGTATTGAATTTGGAGGCCTTGGATTTTGCAACACAAATGTCGGGGATTCGAGAGTTTTCCGGAGAACAACAATTAAGGCTCTTAGACAACTTGGGAATGGAATAAATTTACTAACCGTGCCCCTCGAAATCATTCCGTGTCTTCATGGAGCCCGGGAACAGACTCCATGGTATCATAATTCAGTGAAATAATTTCATTCATCCCCTCATTCATTCATTTATTTTGGCAACATATAAAAGTACTGTACACATGAAATGCACAATAAATAACGAATAACAAAAGCCCGAGGATAACCCCAAAAACAGTAGTACGGCTTATTCATATCCTACAATTTCTCGAAATCTTTTTGTGCCGCATGACAGTTGATCGAAGTATAATCAAGCCATGGCTTTGGTAATGACCATGGAGCTATCTGTTGTTATTGCTCCATGGCAATAACGGTTGCGGCTGAGTTTCAAACGACCGTCATTACGTGATATGCACTGGCATGGTACATGTATATCACGCCACGTGCGTGGACGTGGATTGGACGCTGACCAAAACAGCGCATTGCACCCCGTTGTTGACCTCAATGAATATGCAATTTTTACCCACAGAGGTCACGCTCAGTCTTCGTCACGTGACACCATAGTAAACAAACAAGACGTTGATATTTCGTAGGGCGGTGGAATGGTCCACTTTGTTCACGTGGGGTGGGTAATTGCTTGTGGAATGGTCCACTTTGTTGGGTAATTGTTTGGAGGGACAAGCGCATAATCAACGTCTTGGACAAGACTAGGTGCGCCACTGACACCACTCCCAATTGTTTGCGTACGTCGTTTTGCAGTGCTAGTGCTTCAATACACGATGCCTTATTGTTAAACATCACTTAAAATCAAAAGTTAATGCATCAATAACTACCTTCAAAAACTTCTTTAAAATAATTTTCCAACTTGAACAATGAATAGCGCTTTGTTAAAGTAGACATAAGTCCTCCTAGGAATGATCAATTTGTTGCATTCTCTTTTATTTCTAATAAGCAGGAGAGAGTGCTTGTTAGATTATGCTTTACTGAACTTTTGAGTGTCATTTGTTTCTTTGAAACATCACCAATCTCCGTCTTCTTGTGGCGGACTCACCCTGTATGGGAGACTATTTACTTTCTGGTATTCACCGAGAGAGGGCGCTCGCGGTCAGTTGCTGGAGTCGGCTAGGTACGAATAGAGTCCCTTTATACCCTTTGTATATAAATCATTTTGGTCGATGAAACCAAATAGTTTTTATTTCGTGAACGTCAGTCTGTTGACGCTGCGTAACAAATTGAGTTATTTCAGGCTGCTGTCATTCTGTTGATGTAGGCGTGAACATACGTACATGTTTACATAATTTACTGAACTACTGGTTTTTATGTGGCTCCTTGAAACGTCATTTACGGTCATTACACTTTAATTGACAATGACGATATCCCTCGCAAATGTAAACAAGTCTTAATGTATTTAAAGGTGAAAAAAAACCTTTAAGCCTGCCTCATAATTTTTTTTTTTAAAGCGGAATTCAGCATAAAGGAAAAATTGATCACACTAAAAGTTCTTGCTGCTGAACAGTAGTTGGTCAATAGAGGGCCTTCTTTGTGTCAGTTTGTGGTGACAATAGACGGTCGGGAGCTTTTTGGGTCCGGGAACCAGACTATTTGTGGTCAAGGGAATACCAACCTCGAACACAAGCTCCAATTTTCAAAATAATCCGAAAGAAAATGATATGTTTCATTGTACTTTGTATTATTTTTGGAGACTTAATAGTGGCGATCTGGAAAATTAAGAAAAAAAAAGAAAACAAGTTTTTGAAGGTAGTTATTGATGCAATATCTTTTCAGTTTTTAAAAGCGATGTTTAACAATAAGGCATACATATCGTGTATTGAAGCACTTCTAGCACTGCAAAACGACGCAAGCAAACAATTGGGTGGGGTGTAATGTACCGCAACTGGTCATTTTGGAGGTCATTGCATTTTAATTAGTACGGAAATTGGGTAGTTTTATGAGGGGAATAAATACATACATACATTGGATTCCTATCTTTTCAAAAAAATCCAGCCAGAAATTCTTTTTTATGAAGATTTGACAGGCTCCAACCACAAAATGATACGAAAAATGTTCATGCGTCTCCCTGTCAGTCTGTTGATTTACGACTGTATTGTTGTTAACACTGTATTACCCCATCCCGGCCCCGGCCTGCCAAAGACCGTGGTCCCAACAGCCCCGTCACATTCACCCAATTCCTCGTATCCATCGAACCTCTTGGTCCACAGAGAGGAACAAAATAATAAACAATAATAAGTATTTATAAATGTGTTTAAGAACTTCTCTTTTAATAACCACGAAAAATAATTATCACCTCTGACATTGAAATGAATTGTCATGAAGTTTGCAATATTTTATAAAATGTTGAAGGCTTGGGTAAAATACATTGGAAAATAGGTTATTAAATTTCAATGAACTGAATGCGGACATGTATCTCCATTATTTTGTTTAATGTGCTGTTGCTTTTTAGTGAAACATTTGAAACGGGACAAGTCTTGCATATTCAAGTGAGGGGCGTTTTCCTTTTGAACATTGTATTCTCTAATGAGGATTAAAGTTTCAACAATAACAGCTGTTACATGTAAACGGCTATAATTCCATAAACTTGTTTGGATAATTATTCTAGTTTGCTTGGGATGGGTTCACAAATTTAGGCTTCTTTGGTGCAAGTGGATAAAAGGAGTTAGTATCGCTTTATCAGGATCGAAGGGTACCTGTCAAATGCAGCATCAACACAATCTTGTTTTTCAAGGTGAACCATTTACACAGCAGTTTAACGAACATGTTCTAAATACAACAAACGTCAGTTGGTGGGTAACATATTCATTAAGTCATCACTATTAATAGTAGTGTAAAATAAATTATGGCTGGGAAAAAAGACAAATTGAAGTGCATGGCTGTGACACTTATTTACAATACTACAAACAAACGCAAGATTTTCCAGAAATACCAACAATATAATACAAAAGGAGTACGATTTACAGCCAGGTTGAAATTTCAGCATATTATTACTCAGAGAACAAATGTCAATGTCTCAACCACACATAATGACATAAATCTTGAATTTTACCAGGAAACAAAAATAAAAAGTAAAAAAAAATTCTAAAAATTAAAAAAACTACAAAAGGCACAGGTTTTATAACCAAAGGGAACACATGGAAGAAGATATAGCCCATTTAAGATGAAATACAAATGTAAAGTTATTGCCTCATAATGTCACTCATGGGTCAAACAACAGAATGACAAAATCCACAAACTGACAAGAACCACACTTTGACAAATGTTTATTACTCAGTCCACGGAGTGACAAATTGTTTATGTCAATATTGTCATTCTGTTGATGCTTAAACAAATTGCTCAACCAGTTACAGCTTGTACACAAATGTATAGGCGATGTTTTCATTCCCCGAAATACTATTTCATGCTTCCGCCTCTAGAGAGGCATATAAATTATAGGTTTGATCAGTTCTGCATGGTTGCTGCACCTCATCCTGCAAGTTTAATTTGCCGATGCGGGAGTGGTATAGTCCGTCTTCTTCTTCTGCTTCTTTTTTTGTTGGGGGGGGGGGGTACTCCTGCTCCTAGCGCCTCTCTGCTCTGCTCTGCTTAACAGTAATCCGAGCACACGGTTTTAAATGGCGCCCTCTTTTGATTAAAACAAGAAACTGAGGTGGTGTTTATCGATCTAAATGCACTAGTTAGATGATTATTCGGCATGAAGGACCGGATTTCCCCACCGGTGTTTTGCTCATGATTAGCTTTCGGCTTCCCATATCTCAACAAAAGATGATTGGCGGTGTACAAAATAATATAGTGACACTATCGCAGTTTCTTGTTTTAGTTAAAAGAGGGCGTCATTCAAAACCGTGTGCTCGAATTATTGTATAGTAAAAAAAATTGTTGGGGGTGGGGGTTCTATTCGTCACAAATTGATTCAATTAACTGCTATTGACAACATATGTCAATCAAGCAGACTAACGCATCGATCCGTATAAACTTTGAATTTCTGGTTGGTTTAAAGATATAATACATGATTGGTAAAGGTCACAGAACAGCACTCACACTTTGTCTGACTCCAATAATTATGTGCATGAAATATTAACCCTGTGAAAAACAGTTCAAACAGACATCTGAGTCCCGTGAAAATAGCTAAAAACCCAACTATGGTTTTGATCTCATCCAAATATCAAAACGGTTTTGACTAAATATTCATAGCATAAAAGTTATTGGTAAATCTGTGAATATTTCTGTTTGGGTATGTTACCGCGCCTGTACTGTACCTCTGCTGATCAAATCGATCGTCACATTTTACAATTATTATCAGGCTGTAGTGCCAAAGCCCAAAGTATAATGTGGGTGCGGTGCGCGCGATGCACGTCTCAGCCGGCGGCCATTGGATTAACATGCAACACCATAACAACCCACATTAGAAGTTCCTATACCCTCCACGTGAATGTAGTTTTTACAAAGGGGTCATTCAGGTGAATAAGCAGGTAGCCTTCAGTGTATATTGCTATTATGCATCCAATTAATACTATTGGCTGGAAGTCTCCGTAAGCTTCTACTTTCCTATTGACTATCTGACATAGCGGCTGAATCCAACAATACTCAACCTTCTTCAATAACAGCTAAATCTGTCTTTACAGCAGTCGCAAACAACTCGGTTCACAACCCGTTTGTTACTGAGTGAGCAACGAGGTAGCTAAAGTTATATAGCAATACTTCTGCAGTTGCTATAAGGCGTCTAACTAGATCAGAAGACAAAACCTTCCCAGAATGATCTGGATGCAAGTGATCCGAATGAAATGGCGTACTTCCATTGGAAGCTTAATGCGGGGAAGAGAGTGTAGCGACCCTTCATTACAGGGTTATCCATCACAGCTCTTCGATAGGCGTCCCAATAGTAAGTACGAATAACAAACAACTACCGGTACTCAAGTCTGCAAGCGCATGCATACATCATGTAATATTAATTATTATGCTGCGTAGGCTATCATCAACGGCAAACTGTAAGATATCATTATAGAATGCCGTGAGGAATGAAGTAATTAATCTGTTTTTGTTAAAGGTAGTATCATAATTGTTATCAAAGAAATACAGATTCATGGGCAAAAATACCAAGACAGATACAATAACAGTCATCTGTGAAAGTCTTTTCTCTTTTATTTTTGATCTTTTAAAAGATCAAAAAGATTTTCGGTAGTTGTTTTACTAATTTCTTGATAAATACAGGCGGGAAATTTGTAACGGTATGTTTCTACCATCACCATCTTCATACCCAAGTTATACGTAAATCTGTGAACATTTCTGTTTTGGTTTCTTACCAAAGTATGATACTACCTTTAAGTTTTTGTTTCCGTTTGGTAATATTTTTGGTTCGGTTCGATTTTATTTTTTGGGGGTGGATTGTTGTCCTTCGGTATTGAAGAATATAATACATTTTTAATTGGTTTCAGTTGTGTGTAGACTGTATAGCTGTACGGATTACCGATACATCAGGAAAATGCCTGATTTACCAAACATTTTTCTCTTAGAAGAGCAAACTTTAAGCACCATCATCTCTGCTTAATATGATAAATGTATTCAGAATGTTTTTAATACTCGAATTCTGCTTCATACGAAACCATCTTCACTTTTCAACAAACAAGGCTTTTCATCCGATACATTTTAGCCCATTTTAGCATAGTCCGAGTTGGGACTGGAACTATTTCCTTTCTTACTGTTATGAATAAATTAATGTATACTTGGTTGTTAGTCATAAACGATGTATTTCTTTATAGGTTCACCCGTGAGTGAGAACGAGGAGGACGAGTTTGTGTCAGCTCTGCATCCATCTTCACATCGGCTACATATCGCCTTTCATTTTCTCCTGTATCGCTTCAGCGTGCATAAAGATCTAGCCCTACCACCTCCTCCTCCTTGTGAGATAGCTGTTAGCAGGGGGAAAATCGCCCTCACGCAGTGCATGAGCACGAAGCATGGCAAACCTACCCTAGATGCCCAGGTCCGCCATTTAAAAATCTCCAAACTTCTCATGGTCCTGGATCAGCTGATCGTAGTGCAGGAGAGACTGTTCCGACGGCTTGAGGAGAAGGCTAACTGTTCCGAATGGGTCCAGGACAAAATTCAGCACCTATTTCGTGTTTTGGAAAAGGTGACAGCAAAGATTCTTTTCCTGGTCTTTCCTTCCATTATCATTTCGAAATTGAAAATGTTTAAATTTGTTTCATGTTAGCCTTCCACTTTCGTCATCTCATTTAAAGGTGTTATCATACGTAGAATACCTAAAAAGAAATCTTCACAGTACCTATAACTTAGAGTATAAAGATGGTGAGGGTAGAAACATACCGTTAAAAAATGTCTGCCTGAAAAGCTGTATTTATCCAGAAAGAGTAAAAACCAATGACCAAAATCAAATTAGATCTTTTACAGACAAAAAATAACGTTGAAAAGGTTAATTCACAGATGACTCTTGCTGTATCTTTCTGCCCATGAATCTGCATTTCTTTGACAAAAACCACAGTATGAAATTATATTTAAGCAAAATTATATTTCAAAAAAACCGCGTCGAGAACTATTTTATGAATATCAAACTGTTTCTCACTTCAAGATTCAGATATGTGATGCAGCCATGTCTTGGCTATCACCATGTAGAATTTGAGCAAAATTGGACTGAAATTTAGTGAAAAAACTAAGACTGAATTACCAAACCTCAAAACCCGATTTTCATCTTTCTTTCATACACATTATGTGTGTATTGACCACTAATTCTAACACCCCGTTTTGTGCATGTCGTGGCAGTTGATCTCTGTTTTAATAACTTTTTGTTTACATTTCACTTGAGTTCATTGTACCGTAACTAAGCAAACAAAGATTATTCAGAAAAAGTCATGCACATATACAAAAAACACAAAGAAAATGTGCCCAAATTAGTGATATACGATGTATCTCACGTCATTATGAGCAAGGATATTTGTGATGTGCAAATTTCGCACATCACAAAAAAATGCGTAATATTGCGTTTGTGATGTTATGTGCATTTCACCAAACTAACCGTAACTTACAATAATGGGCGTAGATCAGGCAGGGGGGGTACACCCCAGTTTCATTTTTTATAAATATAAAAATAAATTTGTGCATAAACGCTTATGGACCCAGATACAGGATCAGAGGCATACCCTCAGGTCTGAGGACGTGTCTATACGCCAATGCTCTATACTACCAATCGTAGGACCTTGGATGCATTTCAATCCTACGTAGGATAGACCCCCTACGATGGGTTATCGTTCGTAACTTGAGTTACGATCGATCGTAGGGCTTCGTGAAATCGACTGCAGATATTATCGTGGTGTGCGATATCCCTACCTTGCCACCATTCTTTGCCGTCTTGCGCATTTTTAGTATAGTTAATTTCACGGTGTGAATAATGAAATGCATGCCCCAAAAGTCATGTGTCATGGCGACCATCACATCTCGCCCTGGATACGAAACCACACTATACAAAAATACATTATTTGGAAATGGATTGTAGTGTCCGTGTTGGTATTTTAACTACATATAGGCCTACGTGTATTTGCTGTACCTTGTTTGTTTTGTTTTTACACACACTGTGCCAGCATTGTTCAGAAAATCATATGCCGACATTTTGATAATAACAATTGCAAAATAGTAGTTTCATTAGTAGCTTGAATTTAAACAAAATTTTAATTTGTTGACAGGAATCTGAAAAAATCCAGGATACGTGCATAGAACTGCCTGTGGGCAAAGAAGAACGCTACGAGACAGAGAAGTACATCAACGCCCTCATCGATGCATTACATGAAATCATGGCAAGTTATCATGCATTGGCCCAGTCATGGATTGATGTAGTAGGTAATGTTGCTACTGGTATAGCAGATACTGGTGAGAATCCATGGCCCAATATGGATACCATTGACGACATACGTAGGGGAATACCCTCACGATATACAGTTACTGATTACCAAACTATTGTCAAATCATTTGAAACAGAATCGGAATGGATTTAAAGCTGATTTTTACGACTTCATTTCGTACATAACAACTAACATTGACCTTCGGACATTTGGGAAACTCAGAGAATTCAGTATTTTTGTATAGGCCTATTGTGTTTTGGTTAAAGGTATTATAATACTTTGGTAGCATACCGAAATAGAAATTTTAACAGATTTACCTATAGGGTATAAAGATGGTCACGATGGTATAAAAACATATACATGTACTGTTAAAAATGTTCTGCCAGAAATGCTGTAGTTATCCAGAAGAGAGTAAAACCAGTGACCACAATTATTTTTGATCTTTTAAAATAAAAGAGAAAAGACTTAAGAAATACTGTGGCCGTTTTTCACAGTTTTCTCAAAAAGTGGGCACCGTATGGGACTGAAATATTCACAGATGACTGTTACTGTATCTTCCTTGATATTTTTGCCCATGAATCTGCATCTGCATAATACCTTTAAGGTCATAGCTGTTGCCATCGCGAATGTTATCAAAGCTCAGCCGACGTTGGTGAAAATGAAGCTACCTTTGCATTTTCCATGCGGAGCATTCATTTAAATAATTGATTTGAGCACTATAGTCATCGTTGATTAACCTTTTACTTTAATAATGGTTGGGCGAAATTACTGTTAAAAGCTGTGCAGAGTACTTACGACCCTATGCGTCAGGAGTTTGATACGAGATTCGTTAATAGTTATTAAGCTCTCGAAAGAAACAAACAATAAATTGTGACAAAATGTATACATGTCAGCCTCGAAAATGCTATGTAATGATACCAAATGAAGAGATAATGACAGATATAACATCCACAATATATTAAACTACACCATGACGGGTCATGCACAATCATGAACCTCTAAACCATACATTAACATATACATGTACATGTTACACTAATAAATTACCATAGGGGATTGTCTACTGTATAATACTAGGTAAATTTAATAGCAATTTTGTTGTTTAATGTAGGATGCCTCGTTCATGGTATGAATTCGCTAGTCATTTGCTGTTTGGTTGATGGAACGATTGTTGCCATTTGATCATGACTGTGAGTCATGTTATCAACACTTACTTAGCATAATATCATGTGCATTTGCAGCGCAGTACATCAGCCCATTAATATGAGCACTGCTAAAGACACTTAAGATACACATGATTAGCGTGCTTACTCAAATGGAACCTTTCATCATTATGATTATATGAGTATAAAACATTTATAGATCGATGCATGATAATAACAGCGGCTGTAAAATATAAGTAAGCATTGTTTTATTTACTTATAGACCTTATCATAGACTTATACTAAATGGACTAACATCTCAGCCTCGAACATAGTGGATTTCACAAATCGAAATGATTTATTTTTTTATTTCAATATGAATGTCCTTTAATAATTAATTTTGTAATGAAGCATCAGAATGTAGGTTTAAGGAGCAAAATAACAGTACATTGAATACAAGATAATATCTTGTAATAGAATAGATCTAATTAATCAAAACTACTTTTATCTAGAATTTTCAAATATTTATAGGTGCGCGGTGCAATAAAAAAGTAACTTTTAACCTTAACGTATTTTCTGTCTAATTTGTGGTTCTTGGAGTTGTTTTTTCCCACCAAATTTCCTTGCTTGTCCCTGATCTGCATGCTGTGATATATGTTTCAGCTAGACTGAGTTGACACAACTCAAACGAATGAATACAGGTAGCAACAAGCATTGAACTCGAGTCGGACTTGGGTCAAGTCTATCCAATTATTCTGAGCACATCAGACCGTAACCGCGTAACGACGACATGCCAGGAATGAATTGATTGCTAGAGGTCATTAATCTCACGCTCCTCATAGCTCATAGCTACAGGACAGACTGAATGGCGCTGATACTGTATGGGTGCTTCGATCATTGTCGGTCAGTTCATTATGTAAAGTGACAGTTATTATAATACAAAGTCAAAATCTTTCGAATCATTCCAAATCTAAACACCAATGTTCCCATGGCTGACGAGCTAATGATCTCTTAGTCTTACATTGTCGCACCAACAACTAAAACTGGTAAATTAAATCAGTTTGCCAGCAAAAGCTCCTTGTGAATGTTATGCTCATCAGCGAACAATGGTTTTCATGTGATGTTTACTGCTTTTGACTTGTATTAAGTCAAAAGCAGTAAACATCACATGAAAATTTGGTTGGCAATCCTGATTGATCAAGGAATTAGACTTTTCATGCTTAAGCAATCTGTGTGCTTATGAAGCTCTATGAAATTTGCCCATGGTCCTTCAGTTGAATGTGTGTTAATACTGAAGTACTGAAGATGTTTACAAGAGTTTTTACTGGCGTTTTCTTTCTTTTCTTTTTTTAATGATAACAATCTTAGTCGATCAAATTTTTCACTTGGCTCCGACAGTCATCAAAATCTAGTGTACTGTTGGGGCTATTATTAGTCTGGTTCCCTGCCCAAAGATTCCCTGACGACTCTTATTAAAAATATATGACAGACAATTAAATAGTCGGGAGCTTTTTGGGTCCGGGAACCAGACTAGGCTATTATATGTTTTTTAGTAAACGTGAATCTGGCGAGTTTTCTGGCTATATGGCCCTAATGAGCTTCCGTATATTTAGGTGTGGCCATACAATAAGTGCCTACACGGCATGATTATGCGTATAACTCTCAATGAGCGAATTGAACGAAGAGGCAGACTGATTTACTCGGAGTACAACATCAAGTTTTGCTGGATAGGATACGTCATTGGTGATCAACATGTCCCACGAAAGTGAACCGAAACGTACTCTTATTCAAGCAATCTTCAAGGTAAGTTTATTAGACGAAATAAGCATTGATTTTGTAAGTTTTGTAAGTAAGTCAGCAACGGTTATGTCGCAAAAACCAGTTCAGTACCATCCCTTTAAGCACACAAAGCCATCTCTACCCTCACAGGTACCTATTTACTCCCTGGGTGCAGAGCTAGAGAAGCAACATGTGACAAAGCGTCTTGCCCAAGGACGCAAGCACCACGTTCTAGCCAATGGCTGGATTCGAACACACAATCTGTAGATTGACCACAAAATATTGAGTACAACACACAAGATCACTAGACCACAGCACGCCACATGAACTATGACAGTTTTTTAGGCTTGAGAAAGTGATGAAGGTTGTACAAGTAGGTGTCCATGTGAGGCTACTGTAGAGTTTCGTCTCGTTTACAGATATCAAATTATGTTGTGTAACACGTTTACAAATTGTATATTTAGTATCTGTAAATAATTCCAACTGTCCTAACTGTATACGGTACCGAACCATTATGTTCAAATTTACGGAGCCCCTAAGAGCACGGACAAAAAAGACAGAGATAGGTAATGAAATGGTAATTAATCATTTAGAAGGAAGTAAATAGTTTACATTTGGTTATCTCGAATTAGATATGCTTGTATGGAGCTCGTTAGGAACCATTACTTTTATTTGGTTATGACAACTTCGGAAATTGTGGCAATAACGAGCGCCTTTTAAGGGAACGATGAGAGACATCTGAAAATCAAGGTTTTCCTGGACGTTTTAGAACCTTTCGCATTCACATTATGACCAATTAGCCCCAATGTCGACTCCAAAATTCACGAACCTATGTATTTTATGTTCACTTTCGTTCGTCTTATGTTAGTTTGGCATAGTGGACGACAAAGTGATTTGAAAGTGAAGCAATCTTCACTCTTCTTCACAATTCGAGGGAACGAAATAACTTCGGGATAACCAAAATGCAAACTGTTTCGTTCCCTCACTTCCCTCGACATGATTTCGTTCCATCAAAATAATACATTCTACCTCGAAATCTTTACAATTCTACCCTTTTAACCTCTCTTCAAATCTTTGCCCGTCCCCTTAGGGGCTCATTCCAAGTCCAATTTTGGTTTGATTGAGAAGAATAGAGGTGGAACTTTGAGAGTTTAATAAAGAATAAAAACTGGTGTGCTCTCGTGTACTGTACTATATAGGCCCCCATTACCACGGTCAAGTGGCTGTACATATTTTGATGCAACGTGTTTGGTGTTAACAATGGATGAATAATAAAACCATTTTGTGTTTCGTTATGCCTAGGGCTAGCTTAACCAGATCCATTCAGTCAAGTGCCTATCCATTTGATGCAATGTGTATGATGTTAACAATGCATGAATAATAAAACCATTATATCCGCTATGCCTATGGCTAGCTTCATAAGAAGATTAATATCTGGTGACCCGATCGCATTAAGGAAATTGTGTACCGGTATCTGACTAGTCTTGGTTCAAAGGCCTTCGTTGTTGCTTTCCCGCGGCGCATAGGGCGCCCCCGCGCGGCGGATTTGGGAGAACTCTGTCAGACTTTTGGATCGTCACGAAGGTCTTGGATATTTTGTAAAGCGATTTTTAACTTTTTCTTTACTTTTCGTCGAATCTCCCTTGGAATTCCAAGGGAGCCAATCAGCGAGCGAGTTTTAGCTCGCATCATGAATTATTCATGTCAGACAAACATTGTTGACCATAGGCGTATTTACGTACGTTTACGTAGTTGTGGCCTGCATATCGTGCAGTAGTATTTTGTAAACTTTTCGGGGAATGATTTTGATGACTGTACTGTATGTACTACGCAATCGGGCTGGCCGTCTAGCTCGACGACGAATGGGTATGCGTTATTTGTGGACAGCAGTTACTTTCTTGCAAAAACTACATTTCACTTAGATCTAAATCCCAGGAAAAAGTACAATATCACGGTTATAATGCATGATGGCGTATATTAGAGCTGTGTGAACCACTGACACTAAAACCTGCAACATCTATTGTTTATTAGGCATTGCTTGATCAAAATGAACAGGTTATTAAAAAGTTTCATCTTTTCACTTTTTTAGGTTGACACTTTTGCAGGAAATGATGTAAAATCAGGGAACTCTAAATCAGCTTCTGTTTAAAGGGATTGCATACGTTTGGTAATTTGAGCCTACTGTTTGTTTCAAACCAATATAATTGTATATATATACCATAAAACTAACCTGTGAAAGTTTCAATTCAAAAGGTGGTAGCGTTTTTGAGATTTTGGCGACAAACTAGAGCGGTTATTTCAAGCCAGAGAACAGTTAGTCAATAGCTGAGAAGCGTTACGGCCATAACGCTTCTCAGATTCATAATTGTTGGAGATAAAAAGTGACATATTTTTCCATAACCGCGGTACTTCGAATTGAACGTTTCTCAATATGCATTATACTATCCAAAGCAGCTGTACTTCTCACCAAGTAAGTTTTTATTGCCATAAATTTTCTGAGTCATTACCAAACGTATGCAATGCCTTTAAGTGCATAATCAGGGTGGAATATTATTAATAACATTATTAACTCATTTTGTTTTAAATGCAAATGAGAAAAATCATGCAGTAACGAATTGAGAGTTACCCTTCAATAATACTCTTGTTACGATCGATCACTGTGAAATGTACACTTCGACCCCCTCGACCCCCACGACCCACGACCCCTCGACCCCTCGATGTCCGCCCCATATAAATCGAAACGTGTCCCAAATCTGAATTCATTTATGGCCGAGTAATAATATTAAATAAGTCCCCAATTTAGAATGCGGATGATCGAGCGGGAAATCCAAAGCGACGCGTAGGCGCGGCGACGTCTCGACTTTAGTGTATCGCTGCACGGTATAAGCTGAAGGACGAAGTCACGCGCGTGCATTATGTAAACATGAGAAAAATGGAGGGACGCGGCACGATGAGTCGTTTACAAGAATTATTTTTTTTGCTAAAAATGCATTATATGTATTTTTTTTCTCGAAATAAACTGAGAAGTATATTTTCTATGATATCAACAAATTTGAAAAGGATCCAATGTTCACTGGGTTGAAGCATGGACCTATTTGTTGAAGTTTGTACGTTGCGCCGAAAATCGCCCTGTTCAGTGCGCATCGCCGGATCGCGGAATGGCGGAGGAAAAATTTGTGTTTTACCAATTTTTGACAGCCGAGCGCATCAGCGCTCGAAACGTCGTCCGATTTGATTCATATTGGTGTCAAAAGAAAGTTTATATTCTCCCCTTTCCAATTATACCACGTCGCGAAATTGCAAGGAACTATACTTTCCAGACTTGGGCCGTATATTGAAACCGGTACAGATCGAAAGCCGAATTCACGCTAATGAGTTGGCCGGAATCGAAGTCGGGTGGTAACAGGTTCCAGTTGGGATCATTATTCAGGCTCCGGTCGGCCATGAGATATGCATGGCATTGCAAAATGGTACTCTAGTAGTGGTAGCGTGGGTCGAGGGGGTCGTGGGTCGTGGATGGAGGGGGTCGAGGGGGTCGAGGGGGTCGTGGGTCGTGGATCGAGGGGGTCGATGGGGTCGTGGGTCCTGGATCGTGGGGGTCGAGGGGGTCGTGGGTCGTGGATCGTGGGGGTCGAGTTGGTCGAGGGGGTCGAGGTGGTTGAGGGGGTCGTGGGTCGTGGATCGAGGGGGTTGAGGGGGTCGTGGATCGTGGGGGTCGAGGGGGTCGTGGATCGTGGGGGTCGAGGGGGTCGTGGGTCGTGGATCGTGGATCGAGGGGGTCGTGGATCGTGGGGGTCGAGGGGATCATGGGTCGTGGATCGTGGGGGTCGAGGGGGTCGAGGGGGTCGTGGGTCGTGGATCGTGGGGGTCGAGGTGGTCGAGGGGGTCGAGGTGGTTGAGGGGGTCGTGGGTCGTGGATCGTGGGGGTCGAGGGGGTCGAGGGGGTCGTGGGTCGTGGATCGTGGGGATCGTGGGTCGTGGATCGTGGGGGTCGAGGGGGTCGAGGGGGTTGTAGATCGTGGGGGTCGAGGTGGTCGAGGGGGTCGAGGTGGTTGAGGGGGTCGTGGGTCGTGGATCGTGGGGGTCGAGGGGGTCGAGGGGGTCGTGGGTCGTGGATCGTGGGGGTCGAGGGGGTCGAGGGGGTCGAGGTGGTTGAGGGGGTCGTGGGTCGTGGATCGTGGGGGTCGAGGGGGTCGAGGGGGTCGTGGGTCGTGGATCGTGGGGATCGTGGGTCGTGGATCGTGGGGGTCGAGGGGATCATGGGTCGTGGATCGTGGGGGTCGAGGGGGTCGAGGGGGTCGTGGGTCGTGGATCGTGGGGGTCGAGGTGGTCGAGGGGGTCGAGGTGGTTGAGGGGGTCGTGGGTCGTGGATCGTGGGGGTCGAGGGGGTCGAGGGGGTCGTGGGTCGTGGATCGTGGGGATCGTGGGTCGTGGATCGTGGGGGTCGAGGGGGTCGAGGGGGTTGTAGATCGTGGGGGTCAAGGTGGTCGAGGGGGTCGAGGTGGTTGAGGGGGTCGTGGGTCGTGGATCGTGGGGGTCGAGGGGGTCGAGGGGGTCGTGGGTCGTGGATCGTGGGGGTCGAGGTGGTTGAGGGGGGTCGTGGTCATGGATCGAGGGGGTTGAGGGGGTCGTGGATCGTGGGGGTTGAGGGGGTCGTGGATCGTGGGGGTCGAGGGGGTCGTGGATCGTGGATCGAGGGGGTCGTGGATCGTGGTGGTCGAGGGGATCGTGGGTCGTCGATCGTGGGGGTCGAGGGGGTCGTGGGTCGTGGATCGTGGGGGTCGAGGTGGTCGAGGGGGTCGAGGTGGTTGAGGGGGTCGTGGATCGTGGGGGTCGAGGGGGTCGAGGGGGTCGTGGGTCGTGGATCGTGGATCGTGGGGATCGTGGGTCGTGGATCGTGGGGGTCGAGGGGGTCGAGGGGGTCGTGGGTCGTGGATCGTGGGGGTCGAGGTGGTCGAGGGGGTTGAGGTGGTTGAGGGGGGTCGTGGTCATGGATCGAGGGGGTCGAGGGGGTCATTGATCATGGGGGTCGAGGGGGTCGTGGGTCTTGGATCTTGGGGGTCGAGGGGGTTGTGGATCGTGGGGGTCGAGGGGGTCGTGGGTCGTGGATCGTGGGGGTCGAGGGGGTCGAGGGGGTCGTGGATCGTGGGGGTCGAGGGGGTCGTGGGTCGTGGATCGAGGGGGTCGTGGGTCGTGGATCGTGGGGGTCAAGGGGGTCGAGGAGGTCATGGATCGTGGGGGTCGAGGGGGTCATGGGTCGTGGATCGTGGGGGTCGAGGGGGTTTTAGAAGAACCCCATTTTAACTTATTTGGTCTGATTTGTTTTACTTAACAGAAAGGTTTTCGGTTGTACATGAAGTTTCCTGGCGTACCATACGCTTACTGTGAACTGGAATGCCGTCTAAATAAAGCCCGTGACGCCGCCAAGATTTTGATTGAAAGTATTGCCTCCGGTCGTCTGGCTTACAAAATTGGACTAAGGTTGGATATATCTCAATATTGAATCTTAATCATTGGGCGACACGAAAATCAATTTCCTGATACATAATCATAAAAAGGATCGCACAAGATGTGTATCTTTTTGACAAAATGATTTTTTTTATGGAAACTGATAATCATTGAATGATACCTTGTATTATTCTCATTGACGTATGTGCATTGATGCTTGATTTTAAGGCTTGTAATTTTAGGAACTTACTCTTCAAAGCCCATCAAAATTTGTTTTGTTGAATGGATATTTGTTAAGTTTTGTTATGTTTTGCAAACCGTCCTTAGACTAATATGTCTATATAAAAGTAGCCTTTATAACTAAGTTATGCTGTAATGGTATAACATAGATTCAAAAACCGCACCCTAAATGGTTAGTTTAAGGAATACTTTAGTATATTTTAGTTATAAACTGCGAGACAGCAAGTCAAAGTCATGCGCACTAGATGACTTTACAATCTTTGACTCTCAGGAATGGAGATATTTTGAAGTCGATTAATATGACTGATGTAGATGAAGTTTCAGTGGAGTCTGTCGCTGATAATCTGCTATGGCTGGATTCAACTCGTCCAATGGTCTTTGTAAGTACTGTTCCGATCTATTTAATATAATTATGCGTATTGATCATATGATTTCGAAATTCGAAGAGCCACAGTAAATGTATACCGCCTATTCTATTAAAGGGCATGCAAGTACAATGATTGGTAATGGTGATAGAAGAGCTGCAGGCCGCTCAACGTGATTTGTCATGGAATAAAAACAAATGTTTGAAATGTTTAGCTCAATTGATCATAGTGGAAACAATAGAAAAAACGACGAAAACACGTTGCAATAATATTATTACGCCAAATTGTTTGGGAATGTCCGGTAGATGTCTCATTTTGGATCTTGCCAAGATCAAAAATGTTTTGGTGTTTGGTTTTACTCTTTTTCTGGATAAATGAAGCATTTATATAAAACAAATTCACAGTATATTTCTAGCATTACAATCTGTATATATACGCAAAGCTGTGAACATTTCTATTTTGGTTTGTTACCAATGATGTACACATGCCATATTTAATAGGCCTATATTACCTTCTGCAGAAAGCCGCCCGAATGCTGAACAAACCACTCTCAATATCAATTTTGCGTGATTTGTTGAAGTTTTAACGAGTTAAGTTTATACAATCAACAAATAACCACAAGGGAAACTGACTGAATGATATGCATTTTGAAAAAGTACATTATTGGAATGAATGGCTAAAAACATAACAATCATCATCATCATGGCCAGTGATTCACTATTCCTTGTGAAATACATTGAAACAGTTTATGTCCCTATAGTTCTTTCCAATATTTTGATGTCATCTGAATATATTTACTTCGGTATATAAAATACACACAAAGTAAAACCGTTTTGGATTTGTTTTTGAAAGGGTATCAAGCGGCATGACCCTGAGCAGGATGTCTTCCTGTGGATTGTCTTCAAACTCAGCATCAATAGTAAGTGCATACACTACACAAGTACTGTCTGTAGGCAAGGCAAATCCATTCATGTCGTTTATAATACATGACTATGGGGCTGATGGATGTTCCAAACAAGATTTATTGTGCCGTATAGGGGCCTATTTGAGGTATGCCTAGTACTGCGGTGAATATACACACTGCGTGGGCAATACTGGGCAGTTCTTCCTAAATGACTGGCACACTCGGCGGTTTCGATTGATATGTGAAAGGCATCAATTCTCAAGCATCTATTTTTGAAATGTTCATTTTCTTTCAGAAGAAGAGATATCCCAGTGACGTAGGTCCTCAGACCTGTATTTACATATACTGTACAGTGTATGTAAAAATGAAATTCTGAAGGGGGAGCCCCCCCCCCCCCCGCTTTCTAGGCCCCTGAGATATCATCATAGGGACAGTCCATAAAGTATATACACCAGTGTTGTAGTGGAGTCCTCAGATCCGAGTACAGAGTACTCCTAGTACTTCAGGGTCCGAGTACTGGGCCGAGTCCGAGTACATTGCTGCCGAGTCCAAGTCCTAAGTATTGAGTCCGAGTACATTCAAGGTCGAGTACATGGCCGAGTCCGAGTACCAAAGTTCGAGTCCCGGGCCGAGTACATGCACAGAACCAATGCACAGTACCAACAAATGCAGTTCATGACAGTAGTGTTTAATAAATCTCTTCATTACATAACAAAGTCAGCAGGTAAATTTAAAAGAAACAAAAAAGAACACTGCCCTTTATCCTCTCTGGACTAAATCACAAGCCAAAAACACTTTGGATCTTAGGGTGAGATCAAAACTCCACATGTTTTCTTTAAAAAAAAAGTGGGCACTGTAAGGGACTGGATATTTGCTGTATCTTCCTTGTTATTTTTGCCCATATATCACAATTTTAATATGTACCGATTGAGAATGTACCATGGACTGTACATGTACATAATAGTGCATTATTTTGACCCAACCATAACTGGGCATTGGGCCCGACATCCCAATTCAGGCCGCGCTAACCACTAACTCCACTACATGTATCTCGGCGCTCTTTGCATGTGCATGCACTCACACTGTACCCAGGGCAAGGAAAGCCTCTATGCTTCTACACGTTATAATTAAATGGATATCGTGCTACCGAGCTTACGATAGATATGTTCGAGGTTGAGCAATGTCATCGACGATTTTTTTTTTTTTTCGGAAATTGTCGAGTACTGGGATCGAGTACCGAGTACTTAACGTCGAGTACGTCCAAAATCCAAGTACATCGGATCGAGTACGGGCCAAGTACATTTTGTTTTCGAGTACTTTTAATCGAGTACGGTCCAAGTACTTTGGTGGACTCGAGTTGTACTCGAGTACGAGTACGAGTACGAGTACTACAACACTGATATACACACGCTGATGGCGACCTTTTTTGACAATATTTGAGGTGGGCTGGTGGCGTGTATTATCATCCCCCAATATTTCGAGGTTGAATGTCATTTAATACCGACAAAATATCTGAATTGGCAACAAAATAATGAATAAATAGCATCATGCTTGGAATGTAGAAAGACAATACATTTTACTTGTTCGCACTAGTATGTTTAATTCTGCTGAATATCGTTTTTAAATGCTCTAAAATGCGACTTTTTCCACTTTGTCCCTGGGGGTATCCCCCCTCCCACAACCTCCTCTGCTCGGTCGCTTCGCTCCCTCGCATAGGACACCAAATCACCAATCACCCCCCCCCCCCCCAATCATGAACAGAAATCGACACCTAGGCCTATGTCAGTTATTGACGTCTTATAGCATACTGTGATACTGTGATGATTACATCTACCCCGGTATATATTACGATTCTACGTTATATTACACGTTTTGTCACTTTACAGATGGAAAGCCAGATGCCGATGTGATTTTCAAGATATCTAACTCCACTGGTGTTGTTCCTGAATTTTATAAAGACTTCCAACAAGTCAACAGATTTACGTATTTATCGACGGACAAAGCAAACATCAGCCAAAATGACAAGTACCTGACTTTGAGTAATAACAAGCTGGAGTTCACCACTTTCAATCCGCAAGCAAGTACGATTCATTAATGAATATATGCATGATCCCAGTAAAACTCATCTCAATCACCTCATTACCATATCATATCCCTTACCACCATACCAACACCACTGTACCATCACACAACCAACACCGCTATAACACGACCCCTACACAATGCCAGCCACTAGTCAGTATGTTTTGCTTTGCAGACAAACCAAGCTATGTTTATACTTGGATGTGAAATCTTGTTTTCCCCATGAAGGTTTGTTTCACGTGAACAAGTACACCAGCTCATTCCCATCAGATGGCGTTCCAGTATCATTGGTTCAGATACCACCGAGCCAGACTCCTGAATCAGAGAATTGTATTGAAACAGTCAAACCGAATGATGTGGTCCAACTCAGCTTGACAGTAAGATTCACTCATTACGGCCCAATTTTATAGTTATCCGTAAAAAAAAATAAACATTTGACAAAGTTAAATGTTGGTTTGTACTAGATTGATTTGAAACGCTTTAAGTGGTTTCACATTACAAGCATCTTTGTCTGTACTCCTTTCAAGATTGAATTTTAAAATTTTACTTATATTCAATCGTAAATTTTACTAGTCTTGCCACCTCGTTTTTATGCCAAATTTAATTACCAGAAAGATCAAATTCGTCTCATGTTCCTTTGTTACCTGTAATATCACTTTGGGAGAGAGTACACCTACGAATGTATAAATGTATTCCAGTAATGCCCAGTTATAATTACTGTAAACGTGAATCTGACGAATTTACCAAATGTTGTAGATGATAGCAATAATCACCGTAGTAATAACCATTACTGCTTGTGCAATTGTTTGTTTGTTTGTTTTGGCAGTCCTTTCCAGACTACATGACCGATGATAGTCCGATCTTAAGCAACGGAATGTTCTTCTTCAGGACAATATCAACTAATACTGCGCTGCATTTGTTTGAAAGTGCAAAACACAGTGGTAAGCTGACCAAAATACATTATAGGTCATATTTCGCGTCCTTGCAAAGTACATGTACCCCAAGGTCATGCGTTGAGATTCTAGTCTGCGCACGATGGAGAAGTTTTACGCATACGGTGCATCATGACTGTCGATCATTAAATCATTCTTTCTGGAATAGAAAATAGAAATGGTTCAAAAGAACGGATATTCACAGATCGTTTCAGTTCCTGAGTACTTTGGAACTCAATGGTGGGATCTCCACAGTGGTTCAGTATTGCAGACCTGGTAACAATGAACCAAGAGTGAAGGCTTAATCTTTAATACACATTGCTTCCTCTTATGGAGGTTGTGTGGATGTACATTATGTGATGTATATTGGGCAACCAATGATAAATGTTGGCAACAAGTATGGAGACAAAAGAATTTAAGTTCTGTGGTTCTCTTGTGATGTGCATGTACTTTGTCTGAATAGTACGGCGCATCGAAGACAACATCTTGACGGAATGTCCACGGGTAGTAGGTTTGAACCTATAGTGGGTTGTGGCTCATTGCTTCTTATACAGGGTGTCTCCAAAAAAACGCAACACTTGTGTCGAGAACTATTATATAAAAATTAAACTGTTTATCACTTCAAGATTCAGATATGTGATGCAGCTATGTCTTGGCTATCACCATGTAGAATTGAGTGGGAAAAAAACTAAGAAAAATTACCCAACCTCAAAACCCGATTTTCATCTTTCTTTCATACACATTATGTGTGTATTGACCACTTTGCGTGTTATCCTTGCAAATTTGTTTTTAAGGAGTATATCTTTCAATAATTGGTCATAATTTCGCAAAATTCAGTCCCAGTATGTTTAAATTATACATGGTGATAGCCAAGACATGGCTGTATCACATATCTGAATCTTATTTTAACATAATGGGTCCCGAGTACTTTGTTTTTTTCTGGGACACGCTGTATATACTACCCAGAAGTACTGGGGATACGTGTGAGAGTAGAGTTGGTACACTACGGAGATTTTGGAGAACCGGTCTTCAAGTCAACAGCGCACGCGCACGCACAACAGCGCAGGCGCAAATCAACGCGCGCATGCTCACAATCACACAAATAGTGCATTTTTGTAGTTATACACTGACGTGTAACAGATCCATTGGCCAGGCCTACTTGTACTTATAAGAAGTGGCCGTGGATATGCATTGTAGGCCTATAAGATATATTGGGCGAGTAGAACTGACAGTAGGTATAGGGCCTACAGAATATACATGCACAACGGCCAGGCCTGGGGCCGATTTCACTAACACTTTGCGATCATCGTAAAGCCTAAATCCATCGCTAAACGGAAAATTGCTACGCAAAGTAGCGATCGATTTTCTGTTTAGCGATGGATTTGGGCTTTACGATGATCGCAAAGCGTTAGTGAAATCGGCCCCTGGTTATAAAAGAAGTGTCTTAGTATGAATCTTCTTGATTTAATAGAATGTTTATTTGTTCGGATCTCATAACTTGTACTGTCACATTTCTGTCATACCATATACCCTCTCAATGGGTTGTGGTTTCTACAAAGAGCGAAGTCTGCAAAAGTACATCATCGCTACCTATGCAAACTACGTCATTATAGAATTCCCCAGATATATTTATAAGCATACTGACCGATATGTCCAGCCAAATCGTAGGCCTACGTTTTTTTATTTTACGAATAATAATAATAATAATAATAATAAATCACTCTTTTAGAGCGCATTCCGTCAGACAGAACCCAATGCGCTGTACAGGCATGAATCAAACATACAAAGAAATTAACTACATGTACTTAAACTACTTTAATTTTATACAACTATTAGGCAAATGAGAATACACCAATGTGAGATCACCTTTCACCTCGTCAAGAGTGATCACTTACCATGGGCGTAGATCCCGGGGGGCTAGGGGGGTTGCAACCCCCCAGGTTTTCACTTTTTATATATATAAAAAATGATTTTGTGCACAAACGTATATGGAAGAACAACCCAGCTACACGATCAACCCCCCCCCCCCCCCAGGTCTGAGGACGTGTCTACACTACTGTCACTTACTGTATGTAAACACATATGACTGTGTCCAAACTGTCCATTGATCATTATGTGATTTTATTCTGTAACTGTGTTCGTTTTTATAATTTACAGTTATTTGTTTTCTTTTAGGATACTGCATCGCCAGGAATGCTGTAAACCAAGAGGCTCACATAGTCAAGCCGTCAGACGAACATTCAGAGATGACTCTTGAAATCAGTGGAGCCACTGATTATGCCTCCATAAAGATGTAGATAAACTGATGAGATGAACCACCAGATCAAGGCTTTAGAATCTGACACACAATGTGCTTATAACCATGCAGAAAATATACTCACGCACATATTATGCTATAGTTGCTTGTATACATGTAGAGTTATACTCGTAATGATATTATGTACGATTTACATTAATGATAATTATAGAAATAAAAAAGTTTCATATAACGCATATATCCGCCGTTTTGTATTCAAAGAAAAAAAATTGAAAACAAATTTTAAAAGAATCAAAAAGAAAATGTAATTTTTTATTCAGCCAACTTTATAATTTTTTTTCACTGTTATTGAATGTTCACCGTTATACATGTACAGGGTGTCTCAAAAAACGCAACACTTATGTCGAGAACTATTATATGAAAATAAAACTGTTTATCACTTTAAGATTCAAATATGTGATACAACTATGTCTTGGCTATCACCATGTAGAATTTGAGCAAAATTGGACTAAAGATGAGTGAAAAAACTAAGAATGAATTACCCAACCTAAAAACTCGAGTTTCATTTTTCTTTCATACACATTGTGTGTGTATTGACCACTATGCATGTTATCCTTGCAAATTTGTTTTTAAGGAGTACTCTTTCAATTTGTCATATTTTCGCCAATTTTAGCCCAAATATGCTTAAATTTCATATGGTGATAGCCAAGACGTGGCTATATCACATATCTGAATCCTGAAGTGATAAACAGTAGAATTTGAACATAATGGGTTCCGACGTGCACAGTGTTGCGTTTTTTCTGGGACACCCTGTATAATATCAAAGAGTGGATGGTATCTTAAATAATTATTGTGAATCAAATCTCAATAATACCCTGTACTCGATAAGATGGTGAATATGAATAGGATAAAACTAAGCTGCTTAGATTATTATAACTGTTCTCAAGTCTCGTTATACGTGTAAACAAATGACAGGTATAAATATCAAGTAAATATCTTGGTTTCATCACTACTCCTTACACTCAAAACCAAACCAATGACATGTCCGGTGTTTGCAGTGACAGGATCACTTGGTTTACTCTTCGTCACTGGAGCGTGTTATATTAGCTATAGATGCTTTGTTTTGTAGTTGGCCTGTTGCTGCTTTGCAAAAGTGATATTATGTTTAAGGTTATTTGAAAAGCTTAATTACTATGGTATCGCCAATGCAATAAATCTTTTCGAAGAAATAATAGACAAGCGAAACGCAGTATAGGATGCCTATGAACAGAATTCTGCTCAAGTTCGGCACTCGCTCTAATTGTTGCTTTAATATGTAGTTAAAAATAAAAATAGCTTTAAACAATACCATGAAATAGAGTTTTTCTTTGGAGAAATAATTCGAAAAATGGTTTAGGAACAGAAATATTTTGAAATATCATGTCTTCGTTTGGTTCTGCTGTAAACTGTACCGTGGGTTGTATTCATCATTCGCTCAATATTATTCAACTTGGGAAGAATTTGTGAATTTGCAAGTGAAAATCAGAATAGGCTTTACAACTTTGTATTTTCTTTCTTTGCGTACCCGCCCTAAAGCAGAGTGTGCACTATCAACAATTTCGGTAACATTTTCGGTAACATGTTGCCCAGTTAGGGCAACACACCTGGGCAACACGACTTTGGGCCCTGTGTACACTAGAAACATTTGGCCAACATGTTACCGAGATGTTGCTGTGACATGTTACCCATCACTCGAGGCGCGGTTCTACGGGGGGGCTGGGGGGGGGGGGCTGTAGCCCCCAAAAATTTTATCTAGCCCCCCCAAAAAAATGCAAGTGAAAAAAAAGGTCTTGAAAATACTGGATTTGTTCAGCTATTAAGCGCCAATTACATTAAAAAAACGCGTTGTGTGGGCTCTAATGTGCATGTTTTTCGACACCTAATAAGACATAGCAGAAGCGAGTGTTGGAAGAACCCAAAATATTGGGTCTTCTAGCCCCCCCCCCCCCCCCCCCCCAAAAAAAAAAAATGGCTCTTCTAGCCCCCAAAAAATTTTGGCCTAGAACCGCGCCTGCATCACTCGTTTTGCTCTGTGTGCACTGACAACACTTTTCTTCAGCAACAAGATACATGGGCAACATGTTACCGAGATTGTTACCGAAAATGTTGACAGTGTACACTCTGCTTAAGTTTACAAGAGCTGAATTCACTACTAATAGTAATAATTCGCCCAGATCTTGATTTATTGACTTAGGCCTAGAGGTAGATGCTTGACTGTAAGTTTGCTGGTTCATAAGGTGAATTAATTGTGTACGATGTGTCATGATACACACAATTTAATAGTGATTAGAGGTATAATACAATTATAGGCGTTGTCGTGTTGGTTTGTGTAAGACAGCATTCATCTCAGTCATCTTGTTTTCTAGAACACCCCGCCCCCACCCCATCCCACCCAGAGCTGCGACTGGCGTCACTAATACACAGCAAAACATGTTATATGACAATGGTCTGCTACTAAACAGAGCAGAGGGTGCAACCATCAACGCCTCTAGATTCAGATGAGTCCAGACTATCGGAGAGCCAACATCTTTCCCAGAAAGTACGACACCATAACATACTGTATGCTATATAGCAGAGAGTTTGCGATCAACGGAATAGGCCCGTGCATATTCATATTATTGCTCATAGTACCTTCCTACTTTAGAATCTGAGAAAAAAAATCTCTAAGCCTTATTGATAAAATTATAATAATTCCAGTAATCATCACGAGGAAGCATTTCGTCAAAATGTTCCCGTTGATCAGATACATTCCCGTCGATTAGAAATCAATACAAATCGAACAAAAAAACGAATTTCCAAGTTGCCTAATAACGGCCAATCAGCAGTTAGTATACACCCACTGTGAACGAGGGCGCGCTTTACAGCCACAGTGCTATATCCGCTAGCTTATAGGAAGGATTGGACGATGAAAATACCGTCAGCGTTTTCCACTGTTTTCTAAAAAAAGTAGGACCCGTATGGGACTGAAGATTTCGCAGATTACTGTGACTGTACTTTTCTTGATATAAAAAAACAAAGTATGAAGTTACGTATGACTTTGAGTCACACACGTGACTTCATGCTTGTTTCTTATTGGCGGAGAGTAAAACCAAGATGGCGGACGATCCGAAGAAGTCCGAAACGATCGTCTGGATTTTCATCGGAAAACGTCGGTTTTTATCACATGGAAAGATCGTGAGCACAAGCAAATAAGCTGCATTTCATCCTTGACATTCAGAGAAGAGATGGAGCGATTTTCAAGCTGATTTGCGATGTCTTTGTTGTAATTTGGGGACATTTCTTGGCCCAAGTACCGTGAAGTACAATTGTTTCTGTGTACAAAACGTTAAAGTCTATGGGACGCTCTGTGGCGCTACACCGACCGTCGACCCCCAAAATTAAAAAAGTTCAGCGCCCCAGTTACTGGGTCTAATGATATACGATGGATCTGAGGACTCGACTCCAACACTGCTCATCATACAGAGATAACATGTTAATGAAACGAAAAGCCAATGGAAAGATGTGTATTTCTTGAAAGCTGCTGGATGCGAGAAATGAATGATATAAGTCGTGCCTTTACGACGTGAAAATCGCTGAGTTATGTGCATAATTTGCACTTGTTCAAGTCTGGTCATGCAATATCCTTTGACCTTACTTTTCCCAACGTTCGATTAGCCTCTTTTCGTGGCGACTGTGAGGTGTATTATTCGGTTTACACAGGGAAAGCTAAGTGCCGAACGTTGCAGACCGGCAATCAAGAGTAAAAGTGTAGCTTGGTGTGATCGGAGAAGGCTGAGTCTATCATCAACTTTGAAGGAAAATCAAGCCGGCCCAGTCGGTCCCTACGGAGCCCCTAAGGGGACGGGCAAAACAATAGTTGGAGAGAGGTTAAAAAAGTTATTATTTCGTTCCCCGGAAATACATTTTCGTTTTCTCAAAAAATTGTTTCATTTTTTCGAAATTTTATTTTGTTCTCTCGAAAAATTAATTCGATTGCAGAGGAAACGCAACGTCGCAAAGTCGAAATAATTGCTTGGTCGTCATGACTACACTAGCCCTATTAAAATATGCAACGGCAGCAACAGAAATATAAAGGCATGAAGAATATCTCGATACTTTGTATGCTTTATCGTAGACCATAGTTAATTTATTCAAAACTTACAAGCATTATTTCAAGTCTGTTTTTTAATCAAGCCCAAACGCATATACTGTGTAATACTTATTATAGACGATGTGATGCATTTTTTAATGTTTAAGAGACAAAAAAATAAAAGGTTATTCAAGATTAAAAAGACCAAATGGACACCACAGACTGAGTGGACATCACAGACTGAGTGGACACCACATACTGAGTGCTAGTGGACACCACATACTGAGTGGACACCACAAACTGAGTGGACATCACAGACTGAGTGGTGGACTGTGACCACAGACGGTGGACATCACAATCCCGGTCCAGTCAATTTTTCTTTGTTCACTTTTCAACAAGATTAAAAAGAATAGTAGTGGTCTTTGAAAAAACCCGTAAGAGATGACTTAGTCTGTGATGTCCACTCATTCTGTGATGTCCACAATCTGTGGTGTCCACTCATTCTGTGGTGTCCACTCAGCCTGTGGTGTCCACTCAGTCTGTGGTGTCCACTCAGCCTGTGGTGTCCACTCAGCCTGTGGTGTCCACTCAGCCTGTGGTGTCCACTCAGTCTGTGATGTCCACTCAGTCTGTGATGTCCACTCAGTTTGTGGTGTCCACTCAGTCCGTGATGTCCACTCAGTCCGTGATGTCCACTCAGTCTGTGATGTCCACTCAGTCTGTGATGTCCACTCAGTCTGTGATGTCCACTCAGTCTGTGATGTCCACTCAATCTATGATGTCCACTCAGTCTGTGATGTCCACTCAGTTTGTGGTGTCCATTCAGTCCGTGATGTCCACTCAGTCTGTGATGTCCACTCAGTTTGTGGTGTCCATTCAGTCTGTGATGTCCACTCAGTCTGTAGTGTCCACCGTCTGTGATGTGTACTTAGTTGGTCTTAGTTCTTGCCCTGCATGATAATGATTATTCTTATAATGCCACATTCGGATATTCGCAATTAACAGGCCAACCATTTAAGGTTGAATAACATTGCATGACTTTGAATGGGATATGCCTAGCATGTTTCATTAGTCATTTTAAATCATAAATGCAACAGGCAGTAAGGCCCGCTTCAAACGTGGAACTTCTGCCGTGTCTAATTCAATACATTTCAATTGACATAAAAGCGGTGGAAGTTCGGCAGTTGCATCAAATGCCGGTTTTCTATTAACCTTGATGCAAATTTCAACATGGCGGACCAAGAGAGATTTATAATATTGTGATGTATTCTTATATTGTGAGAAGGCTGTGCTCTTTCTTTTAAAACGATACGGGTGGAACTCTGACTTAGAACGTATCAATTGAATTAGACACGGCAGAAAATCGACGTTTGAAGCCGTGACGCTCTTCTGCCGTTACAAGCGGCAAGACCAGTCGATCGTTCAACAGCAAGCCGGCAGTTGCTTCAAAACGTTGAACTTCTGCCGTGTCTAATTCTAATTTTGGGTCATTGTTTGAATTATTTGAAACGGTAAAAGTTCGATTTTGAAGCGGGCCTAAGTTGAAATGATACTATTCATACCAATGAGCGAAGGTGTAAGCCACCCTTACAAGCCGAACAGCCACACTGCAATATGTAGCGATATACCGCATATACTCTCTCGTTGTTTCTACAGCGTAGGCGTACGGCTTTCATGGCCGACGTCTGGTCTTGACAGCTAGTGCAGCGATATTTGAAAGGATGCCTTAGTACACTTCGAAACGCGACGACTGGGTCTGCTGACGACGTGACGTCACAACGTCCAGCACATCTTGACAATAATACAACCTGCAATCATACAAATCAAACCCTCTTGTATTGCTGTATGCATCGCGATGTGCAGAAGGAAAACACTGTCTTATTGATTCAAAATTCATTGAGAAAAATCCAATCATATCTTAGGACCTGCCACTGCTTGTATTTCAAATATAGAACTGTACTTGGAGCATTTTAAATGTAGGCCCATGTCACACGAGGCAATATACAGGCAACCAGTTTCAGGCAATCTCCATAAAGAAATTGTCTTCATCTTAAAATCTTGGTTTAACTTTATAGGGGATAATGAGAAACTGACAGAAAAATGACTTGTTCTACCCAGACTTTTGCACGTGGTGTACTTGCTTGCCTCCAAGTTGCCCGGAAAAATTGCCTCGTGTGACATGGCCCTTAAGTTATTTCAAATATTTTAAATGAAACGGTTTGGACTGTCGACCTTTCACTCTAAAAAATAGAATTAAGCATTGCACGATTGTTGGACAGTGATTTTTCCTCTCAAGCCGCAACGCTACCAGAGAAAAACTAAGGTGACATAAGATGTACATACCAAATGATTTTGTTGATTTCAAAAGCAATCATTTGTTATCCATGTATTTTGTGGCATTCAATTTCTTTTAGTGCGACAATTATTGATGACCACAAAGGACTCCCCAATTTATGACCAAAACGTTTTTGGAAACATGAACTTACCTTTTCGTTGCATTGTTTCCTTGGATGTCGAACTGTTCCTGTATAGAAGTAACGTGTGCATTGTTTATTTTCTTCAACAGCTTTCACCACTGATAATATGAGGCTACAGACTAACATGAATGTTGTCAATCTCCAGCAACCCACTAGCATTCTTGCCATAATCACGGATGTTTCTGACAAGAAGTATGCGATAGTAGTTGACTTATTTACTACAACATGCTTTGCGTGTTGATGACTTGTTTGTTCAGTAACGTGTATCGTGTGTATCGCATTCGAGGGGCAGCTTATGTCTGCTGAGATTTGAATCATGCATATCTGGTGAGTTCATTGGTAAACAAAACATCTCTCCTCGGTGATTTCCAATAAACTGATTAAAGGTGGATATTTGCAGGGAGAGCTACTGTTAAGCAGTTACTGGTTAGTCCTATGACGGTCCGAGCAGGTGTCTCCACGGGGTACAAGCACCTTAGATAGATCGTGTACGTTGTAGTATGACGATATGAATATGGCGGCTTCATCTTAACTTATACCTCCTGCTGCCCTGATATTACATGTAGACACCTTACTGTGCCACAGTTGCAACTTAACCTCTCCTTAGTGTCAAGACGTATTACACTGTGTAATACTGACATGGCAGCCTTTGATCAATAGTGCTCGGTACCCATCGGTATTGGTTCACATGATGCTGATGTTTGCTTGCTCCCTTGTTTGCTTACCCCTCCCTTGTTTGCTTACCCCTCCCCTATTTGCCTGCCCCTCCCCTGTTTGCCTGCCCCTCCCTTGTTTGCTTGCCCCTCCCTTGTTTGCTTACCCCTCCCGGCCCTGTTTGCTCGCCCCTCCCCTGTTTGCTCGCCCCTCCCCTGTTTGCTCGCCCCTCCCCTGTTTCCTCGCCCCTCCCATATTTGCTTGCCCCTACCTTGTTTGCCAGCCCCTCCCTTGTTTGCTTACCCCTCCCCTGTTTGCTTCCCCCCCCCCCCCCCCCCCCTTGGGCTCCCTAAAAAAAAATTGAAAAACAATTGAAAAAGCTCCCTACCAAAGTAGGGAGGACACCCCCTTCCACAAAGCCCCCCTCCCCGCCCTCGGGCGCTTCACTCCGGGTAACCCCCCCCCCCCCCCCCCCCCCCCCCCCAGCAAAAAGCTAGATCCGCCGCTGCCCCTGTTTGCTCGCCTGATTGCTTTCCTGCCTAGCGGAAAGCGTAATGACCAATTGAAGATATTTTTACTACATGTTCTGTTTGTCGTGTAACAAGATATGAGGTACTGGAACTTCATGGACATACTTTTCTTTATTTCATTGCTGGTTTTGTTAGTTTCTTAGTTTTTTCCTATATAACACATGGAGAATGGGCAGGGCAAACTTCAAGGTTTTCACATACAAAAGTGTAAGAACGTCCATAAGAACATGCGGTCTCTATGGCATTAGACCAAACTGACTAATGACAAGATGTATGACTATACGTCATACTGATCGTTTGTACAGCCGTATCGTGTACAATTTGTGAGAATGCCCACTGAGGGAGACCATCAGGCCTGCACAGTAGGGTGGCATACATGTTAGTCAGCAGCAATTACAGCTTGAAGATTCTACCATGAAACACCTTTATTTTGTGACGGAAGTTGACAAACCTAAAAAGGTTCACTCTGTTTCCATTTGTTAAGGTGTTCATGAGTTGGAGTTAATAACAAAGGTCGAGCAGTACGTAGCTACATAAGATTTGTACCCAGTTCACCTAGAAGGTTTGACCCCTTAGTTACTTAGGTTGTCCATGTCTTCATCAATAAGTTGGTCAGCCTACCCCCATAGGTTTTGGACCTTCTTGCTTGACCCACTTGAAAAAATGCCCCGACGGTTTATGTCAACCCATCTTGAACCAAACTTTGTTAAAACAAAGTACATGCAGTATGGTGTAAAATATTACATTTAGACGTGGAGAGACCTCCGCAAGGCGCCCTCTAGCCAGTCACCAAACCTCATCTCATGGACCGATCTGCACATTCTGCTTAAAGTACATGTACTGCAGGAGCAACATTTAGAATAAACACGAGTTAAATCAGAACTTCAGAAGGGATCTTGCCATTTCTTTAATAAACAAAATAAACGTTTACATGTTTTGATGTATACAAAAACATATAAAATTTCACATTCGTTTTTATTGTTCGGTCAAAACAACAAAATGCAAAAAGGTGAGTGATAAAGTGCAGCAAAAAGAACACACAAATGCATTGAACCAACTATAACAAGGAAAAACAAAATGCTAGCATATAATATCAACAGACAAAATCTTCTTTTTAAGGGTCTTCTCTTCTTTTGTTTTCCTGCTTCCTGTTTGCTAGCGGCATTGCATAGGCCTACATATCATAACAAATTGTGTATTGCATTCTCCGCAATGAGTTCTTTTTCTGTCACTTGCAATACATTACACTTAAAACAATGGAAACTCATATCGATGTCTACATGTAATGTCACGGCAGTAGGAGGTATAAGTTAAGATGAAGCCGCCATATTCATATCGTCATACTTCAACGTACACCTGCTCGGACCTAAAACTCCAAGAAATGTTCAATTATCTAAGACCAATAAACCTCCGCCATAACTATCATATTTTTCTAAGTTATCATTAGTTTCTGCCTGTTGGCTGAACAGCAACTGGGCACTTTTCTACCTCTCTACTCTCCTTTATGGGGAGTGATGTGGCCTAGTGGTCTGGCGTGTCAAAATCAAGATATTTGTGGTCAATCAACAGATTGAGGGTTCGAGTCCAGCCATAGGGTATTGGTGCTTGCATCCTTGAGCAAGACGCTTTGTCAAATTATCGCTTCTATTCACCCAGGTGTAAAATGTGTACCTGTGAGGGTAGAGATGGCTTTGTGGTTTGATTAACCTATGTGCACCTCACGGTAGTCTAGGCCACTCCCCAGGGAGTTGAGATGGTTTCAGGAATGTAAATTATGGCCTGACGACCATGAATAATAATACATTTTTAATGCGCAGTAGAGTATATTGATATAGTATATCTGCGCAATATAAATGTCCTATTAATTATCATCATTATTTACAACCCTCTCCGAACCCATCCCAGCCCATCCCAACCCTCGTATTTTTCCTTACCTTCACTCCCCTTATCTTAATTTTATTATACCCTTTGCTATCCTTATCTTTCTCTTATTGTATGCCCCCTCGCTTACAACTTTCCGTTGTCATAAGGTAAGATAAGTGAGTTATAAAGTAAGACAAGGCATTCAGTAGGAAGAAAGAGACGAAGTTTGGACAGGACACCTGTATTGCGAGAGACTACATTAATAGAAGAAATAATTATGTGCTGTCTAGGAAAGTTTATCGTCAAGAAAGAGACTCCCAAGAACACTGGTGTCGATTTCTGTTCAAGTTTGGGGGGATGATTGGAGATTTGGTGTCCTATGCGAGGGAGCGAAGCGACCGAGCCGGGGGAGGCTGTGGGAGGTGGAATACCCCCTCCCAAACCAGGGACTTTTTAATAAAAACAGAGTCAAAAAGTCGCATTTTAAAGCATTTAAAAACGATATTCCGAAGAATTAGACATTATATGTGTAGTATAAATTCACTGCGAAGACACAAAAAACAACAAGGATCATGTAATATTTCTATACAATAGACTTGAATGACATTAACCTCAAAATATTGGGGGGATGATAATACCCGCCATTCCCCCACCTGAAATATTGGGGGGGATGTATCCCCCTACCCCCCCCCCCCCCCCCCCCCCCCCCGGGATCGACACCCATTCCCAAGAATTTAGGGCCTGTTTGTTTCACGCAAAGGATCATGAATCCTTCGGATCCGGATCCCATTTTAGCGTACCCTGCATAGGAGGTGGATCCGAAAAATGGGATCTGGATCCGCAGGATTCGTCAGAAACAAACAGGCCCTAAGTCGAATTGACCCTAGTGATGGGAATGTCGTCAATATTCACTGGAGGTAGGATCATTTCGGTATTCGGATTCGGTATGTTTAATGAAAGTAAATTGATGTCTGTTGGAGAGATAGTCGGAAATCCAGTTGAGAGGAACGCCCCTAATTCCATAGTGGGCGCAGGCGCGGTTCTAGAGCCAGAATTTTTGGGGGGCTAGAAGAGCCATTATTTTTTGGGGGGGCTAGAAGACCCAATATTTTGGGTTCTTCTAACATTTGCTTCTGATATGTCTTATTAGGGGTCGAAAAACATGCACATTATAGCCCACACAACGCGTTTTTATGTAATTGGCGCTTAATAACTGAACAAATCCAGTATTTTCAAGATTTTTTTTTTCACTTGCATTTTTTTGGGGGGGCTAGACAAAATTTTTGGGGGGCCCCTCTAGCCCCCCCGTAGAACCGCGCCTGAGTGGGCGAGTTTAGTAATAAAGATAGAATGCTTGATAGTATCAAAGGCTTTAGAAAGAGCAATACAAAGGCAGATTCTTTTTTGCTGAACGCCGTGTTGATTCTGTCGTTAAGTTGGATGAGAGCCATATCAGTCGAGTGTTTAGAACGGAAACCATATTGATGATTAAACAGAATCTGGAAACGAGAAATTAATTGAGAAAGACGATTGTAAACGAGCCTCTCTAGAGTTTTGGAGAAACAAGGTAGGATAGAAATAGGTCTGTAGTTATTGTTGTTGTGCTTGTCTCCACTTTTGAAGATAGGGGTGATTTTGGCTATCTTCAACTTGAGTGGGACAAGGCCTGATTGAAAGGAAAGATTAAAGATATAGCTCAATGGTTCAGCAATAAGTGGAAGGACAAATTTTATAACCGTGGAGCTGATCCAATCAAATCCACAGCTGCCTCCATTCTTGAGGTTCTTACCAATCTGGATGATTTCAAGTGTATTAGTTGGTGTAAGAAAAAAAGAGGAAGGATCGGGGTTATGCAGAGGGTATCAGTGAAGTTGGTGAATGAGGCAGGGATTTTATTTGCAAGAGAAGAGCCGATATTAGTAAAACAAAATGCATTGAAAGAATTGGCAATATCAGCAGGACTAGAAAGAGTAAAGTTATCTGGCATTGAAGCTGATTTTGATTTGCCGAGAATGCTGTTTATTTCTCTCCAGAGTCCTTTAAGGTTGTCTTTCTGCCGATGAAGCTGACGAGCGTAATAATCTTTTTTTTTTTGCACAGCGAATGTAAGCTGTTAATCGGTTGCGAAAGGTCTTATAATTACGCCCGTTAGCTTCAGTGGAATTGCACAAGAACCTTTTGTGGAGTCTATTTTTAAAGATAGGGAGTCGGTCATAGACTGGTTGATCCAGGGTTGGTTTTTCTTAGATTTTCCAGCTGTTTTGCAAATGAGAGGAAAGTGTCGATTATAAAGGAAAGTGAAAGTAGAGAGAAAAGCATTGTAGACAGAGTCAGTATCTTGAATCTCGGTGCTTTCATTCCAGTCAACGTTTGCAAGATCTAAGCTAAAGGATTGGAGAGAGTTATTATTGACATTTCTGGAAAAAGATGTTTTTTGGAAACACACCGGATTCTGAAGACAAGAATCAGTGTATTGAAAGAGTGGATAATGATCGGTTTTGTCAGAATACAATACACTAGCTGTGGTATCAAGATCAGAATTGATTATTATGTTATAGATTATGGTAGCAGAGTGTGGAGTGATGCGAGTTGGTTTGGTGATGAAGCTATAGCTCCATGGTTTGGTGATAAGAGGACGGAATCCATACGAAAAGACAGTATTCCCAAAGTTATCCGTGGGCTGGTGGTCAGCCATGCTGGCTCAGGTGGGATTCGAACCCACGACCTATTGAGCAAATAGAGGTTGAAATCACCCATTATGTAACACCATGGGCGGAAATCCCGGGGGGGACAGGGGGGACACGTCCCCCCCATGATTTTGGAAGTGGGGGACATAATGTCGATTGTCCCCTCCATGTTTTAACCCTCTACCATGAGCAATTGTTTTTGTCGTCTGCGCACTGACCGCTTGCTCATTCCCAATGGGCAAATTTTGTGAACTGTCACGTTTGCCATGCGACTCAAATCGACGACGTGCAGTTGAGATGCCCCTGCATGGCCGGCCCGCATGCATAGACGTAACGTTTACTGCACTGAAATCGACTTAAACCGCATACAGTCTGCATACGTATACATTCTTGTGTATACAAATCTGGTTACGCGTCTCCCGTTCGACTCATCCATTTAAAACCGTTTTTTTCCACAGAGCACCATGCTCGAATCAAATGATTTTGCACTGACTCATGACGGATTTAATCTCGTTCGTCGTCAGAGTTTCGCGAAACTTCTTACTGCGTTTTGAATGAGGTTGCTTTAATCAAACAATATTTCCGAAGAATTCTCGTACATCCATAAAAAAACACAAGGTGCCATATTTGAAAATATTTAGGTACATTTATATTTATTATTTGTCATCTGTCATTACGTTTGTAATGAAAGTAAAGTTCTCATGATTTTTCTGTGGAATTGCAGAATTTGAGTACAATAGAGTACAGTATAGAAATCTACCTAGGCCCATAAAATACAGTGTCTTCATTTAAAAACTTAACTGGTTCACCCAAGTATTGTTTTCACCTGAAGTAAAACATTTGCATTTTCTTCATTCAAAATATGTTTATCATTTTGAGGTTTACATTATTTGCTTCACCATATAGGCATATTTCTAAATACAACACAGGATTTTTTTAAGATCAAAAATATTTTCTGTCGTTGTTTTACTAATTTCTTGATAAAGTACACCATTTCAGGCAGAACAATTGTGATGGTATCTGCCAGCACCATCTTTATACCCTGTAAGTAATAGGTAAATATGTGAACATTTCTGTTTTGGTTTTCCCTACTAAAGTATGATACAACTCCTTTAATACCTTTGAAACCCCCAACTTGCGTGTTTTCTTAAACCACCCACTCACCCAGATCAATAACTGAAAAATAGAAGTTTGGAAAATTAGGAATTATAGGAGTACGTAGTGGTACTAATCTTTATTTATAATCTTTTATTTTAAGTTCTGTTTAGTAATTATGTGCTAAATAAATGGAAGTCTGATTAAAATTACTGGCATACTGGCCGGAACATCCCGTTATCATGCTCTTTTCAGACCAAATAACGTACTCACACAAGAGTGTCACATGATGTTACCAAAAAGCCTATTATGTACTTCTATACCATGCTAGTCTGATTAAAATCTTTTCAACTTTCCCTAAAAAAAGTCTGAGGAAAGTGGCCAGGAATTGCCTTAGAATGCACTTCAGAGCATCTAGAATCAAAATTTTGCCGGGCCCTTAAGCGGGCCCCGGATCCCACGCCGTAACTTTATTTCTTAAAAAAAGTGATAGGATTTTGCAGACCCACCCCATACTACACAAGAGTGTCACATGGTGTTACAAAAAAACCTGTACTTCTACCATGCATAGCCTCATATAGAGTTAGAGAACACTGACTCGTGATCGGCACACCTACCATACCTTACGATACGGTACACAAACATGCAAGCGTATGCTAGGCCACAGGCATGGCACTGTATACTGAAAGTTACTCTCTTATGAAGTGTAAATTGATGTCCCCCCCCCCCCCCCCCGCATGATCGGGGAGGGATTTCCGCCCATGGGCACAACTCATGTTTCCGTTTTACATGGTAATACACGTGAGAAGTTACAATTGTCTGGCCAAATGGATCATTTTACACTGACAAACATCCTGTTTCTGCTTTGTCCTGTTTCGTTTTGATGTGTTTTGTTTGCATTGTTATATTCTTTTTTATTCCTTACCTTACCCGATACTATGAGGTACCACGAATGTACACAATTTATGTAGATAAATTAATACCTTTGAAATCCCCTACTTGCGTGTTTTCTAAAACCACCCAGATCAATAACTGAAAAATAGAAGTTTGGAAAATTAGGAATTATAGGAGTACGTAGTGGTATTAATCTTTATTTACAACCTTTTATTTTAAGTTCTGTTTACTAATTATGTGCTAAATAAATGGAAGTCTGATTAAAAATTTTCAAAAACTTTCGCTAAAAAAAGTTTGAGGAAAGTGGCCGGGAATTGCCTTAGAATGCACCACAGAGCATCTAGAATCAAAATTTTCCCGGGGCCCTTAAGCGGGCCCCGGACCCCACGCCGTAACTTTACATGGCTTAAAAAAGTCATAGGTTTGCGAGCGACCAGAGCATACTGGCTGGAACATCCCGTTATCATGCTCTTTTCAGACCAAATAACGTACTCACATGATGTTACCAAAAAGCCTATTATTTACTTCTATACCATGCTAGTCTGATTAAAATCTTTTCAACTTTCCCTAAAAAAAGTCTGAGGAAAGTGGCCAGGAATTGCCTTAGAATGCACTGCAGAGCATCTAGAATCAAAATTTTGCCGGCCCTTAAGCGGGCCCCGGATCCCACGCCGTAACTTTATTTCTTAAAAAAAGTGATAGGATTTTGCAGACCCACCCCATACTTCACAAGAGTGTCACATGGTGTTACAAAAAAACCTGTACTTCTACCATGCATAGCCTCATATAGTTTTATTTTTCAAAGTTGGAGAACACTGACTCGTGACCGGCACACCTACCATACATTACGATACGGTACACAAACATGCAAGCGTATGCTAGGCCACAGGCATGGCACTGTATACTGAAAGTTACTCTCTTATGAAGTGTAAATTGATGTCCCCCCCATGATCGGGGAGGGATTTCCACCCATGTGTAACACAGCTAACCCCCCCCCCCCCCCTTTCCCTTTTTTGTCCAGGCAAGAGTCAATACACCTGTTCAATGTATCAAATGAATTCCAGGAGCCCTGTAAACATTCACAACAATCAAATTGGAAGCATTGTCTCGCGGGACTTCAATGAAAATGGATTCAAAGTCGCCAGGTGAAGAAGGTATTAAGTCTTCAGGGGTGCGAACATTCAGTGAGGAGCTAACGAACATGGCAGCCCCTCCGCCATGTTTAGTTGATCTAGAAGAATGGTGGTAGTATTCCATTATGAATGTACATTGTATGGCGGGGGGACCTCCTTGAGCCAGGTTTCAGTGAAGCCATAAATAGAAAATGAGTGGTCAAGAGTGGCGACAAACTCTTGGATGTCAAAGAAAGTTTTACAGAGACTCCTGGAAGTCATGTAAAAGATCAAGAAAGTACCCGGAGTAGGAATATCTATGCTATTGAAATCGTTACATTCAAGATAAGCACAATCATTATCATCTACATCATGGTCTGAACAAATTGCGAAAACATAACAAAAATACAAATACAGAACAGATATCGGCCTGTCTCTGTGCGACAAGGATACATTACATCATTACAAGCACACTCATTACATTCACCAATATTGAACAGACACTTTTCATACAAGTATTTTGTAAGCCCTATGTGAGATGTCTTTAAAAACAATGGATGCCGAACCCGGTACCCAGAGTTTAGACTTTCACCTTCCAATTGTTTGAAGGAACTCGGGCCTAGTGGCATATTTTGGGTGAAACGAAAATGAAATTCAAAATATCGGCTTTATTTTGCTGTATGGCAAAAGCGTCTTCTTTTTTAAGTTTATTATTATTATTAATTTTTCTTCATGTCACATCAATAACATTGCATACTAGAATAGTATGTGAACAAGTTGTGGACAAATCTTATAAAGATAAATATAATTTATATGAATAAAATATTTGAAAACAAAACAAAACAAATATATACAACTTGCAACTATTTATAACAAATAAGGCTTATAAAAAGTATTTACAAAGCCACCACAGAAAACGCAATAAGTTGAATGGAAAGGGAGAATACTAAAAGAATCTAAATACGACAAACGGGATTAAATACGACAAAACGGCATTAAAATCGCCAGGACTTAATAATAATAAAAAAATAGTAATAATAATATTTATATAGCGCATTTTTCCGAAGGTTACAATGCGCTTCGAAAAAGCCACTCCAGAAAAAGTGGAAAAGAACGAATTACAGATGAAATTGACACATGCCGGTAACCTAGTATATAGTAGTATAAACCTAGGTTGGAAATAAGTATGATTTAAGTTTGAATTTAAACTGGTGAAGAGAGTTGGAATTACGAATGCCTTGTCACCTGCATGTTTGAATGTACGTTGTATTCTTAGGTTATGCCACTTCAGTCTGTTGGGCGTGCTATAAGATCAAGTGTGTTTACTATAATTATACTGAGGATGTGCGTTAGATAATGCTTTGTACATAATTATTCATAGCTGTTTTGAACATGATGCGTTTTTGGACCGGTAGCCAGTGTAGTTGTCGTAAAAGTGGTGATGAATGGGTGTATCTGGGTTGCGTGAATATCATACGGGCAGCGTTGTTCTGAAGCTTTTGAAGACGACATATGTCAGTCTGCTTTAACCCATTGAAAAGAGAATTGCAGTAGTCAAGCCGTGAGAGAGGACTAGAGCTCTGGCAGCAGCATGACATGTGTCTGTGTCAATGTATTTCCGGATCTTATTTATGTTCCGTAGGTGGTAGTTGATTGATTTGCATGTATTGGTGACATGGGGTGTAAATGACATAGTGCTGTCAAAAGTAACTCCAAGGTTTCTGGTGTTATTGATTGTGATGATCAGGAGATTTAAGGTGATTCCATAGCGGGTTATACATGACTACAGAGACTGTTCATTACACGCTCGAGTGATTTTATGTCAATAGGGCATTGACAATCACTTCATTGCTACATTCCATGACACCGTCAATACATGTGATATGGCCGAGTGGTTAGGGAATGGGACTCTGAATTACATGGCCCGGGTTCGAGCCCCGATGTGCTCTCAGTAATTTTGTTGAATGTTTTTCTCCTGTCAATTGTCTGGTATAAATGGTTTTAGAAACTGCCGGGATATCACCAAAGCTTGTGGCTCGGTGGGATAAGCGATGGTACCACCGCTCAGACTTCCGGCAGCCTGGGTTCGATTCTCCGATCCTGACTCTCTGATAATGAATGGAACATGGCATGTGCGGACCCTGGCACCGCGATGGTCCAGGGGCCGCCTTGTTTCTCCCTCTTAGTCCTTCAGAGCTTTGCATGTCAGGCTAAGGTCTCAATGGTGGGGAGGATATGCAGTAGTCGGCTTGCCAGTAAGCCTATGGGGACTATTATGGGAGCCGGTAAGCCGGGTGAAAGAATCCCGGTGAATCGCGTGCCCCTGAACACCTGACGGTCTGCTTAACTTTTGCATATTTTTTTTTCGTTTGAAATGTCAGGAGGAACATTTTTAAATTAAGCCTGTCTTCGTGATTCTGTGTGTGAGCAGGCGCGGTTCTAGAGTAAAAATTGGGGGGGGGGGGGGCTAGAAGAGCCATTATTGCTTTTTTTTTTGGGGGGGGGCTAGAAGACCCAATATTTTGGGTTCTTCTAACACTCGCTTCTGCTATGTCTTATTAGGGGTCGAAAACATGCACATTGTAGCCCACAAAACGCGTTTTTTATGTCATTGGCGCTTAATAACTGGAAAAATCCAGTATTTTCAAGAATTTTTTTTTTTTCACTTGCATTTTTTGGGGGGGCTAGACAAAAAAAATTTTTGGGGGGGGGGGCTACAGCTCCCCCCCCCCCTTAGAACCGCGCCTGTTCAGTGTGAGTGATTTTATAACTCTTTTAAATTTCCTAATTGGAAGTTTTCAAGTCACGGCGTACACTTAAAGATTTTTTTTTAATTGATTAATTAATTTTCCCATATTTTATTTTGTCTTTCTGTCTCCCCCTAAGTACCCCGTACCGTAAGTGTGGTATAGCGCCAGCACAGTCTAATTATGTATGGAAGGCTTTCCTTGTCCTGGGTGCAAGGAGATTTGTATATTTTTAGTTACGCTATACTGTATTTTATCGAGTGCATCTACGTCCACAATAAACTCTAATTATAGGGCTATCGAAGAAAATAAACCCGAGATAATACCCGGGTGTGTTCACACTGCACTTCTCGGGGTTAACACTTCTCCGGGTTAACCGCCTCGAAACCCCACTAAACACGAGTAATTTGATCCCTACTTGCGAGATAAGTTACTCTGGGTTACCGTCGGTGGCATAGCAACTGACCTCCTCGTGGTCCACCCTGGTAACGTTTCTTTACGGCTAACGAGTTGTCTACTTTTCGTTCATCTGATCTGATCTGACCTGATCTGATCTGTTTAACATCCTTGCGGTGATTATCGGTGTTGTAGTACTCGTACTCGTACTCGTACTCGTACTCGAGTCCACCAAAGTACTTGGCCCGTACTCGATTAAAAGTACTCGAAAACAAAATGTACTTGGCCCGTACTCGATCCGATGTACTTGAATTTTGGACGTACTCGACGTTAAGTACTCGGTACTCGATCCCAGTACTCGACAATTTCCGAAAAAAAATTAAAAATCGTCGATGACATTGCTCAACCTCGAACATATCGTAAGCGTGGTAGCACGATATCCATTTAATTATAACCTGTAGAAGCCTAGGCTTTCCTTGCCCTGGGTACGGTGTGGGTGCGTGCACGTGCAAGGAGCGCAGAGATACATGTAGTGGAGTTAGTGGTTAGCGCGGCCCGAATTGGGATGTCAGGCCCTCTCAGGCCCGATGCCCAATATTATGGTTGGGTCAAAATGATGCACTCATGCACAGTCCATGGTACATTCTCAATCGGTACATAATTGTGTTTACTCCATACACTTTGTATTTGTCAAAGAAGAACAGATTTATGGGCAAAAATATCAAGGAAGATACAGCAAATTTCCAGTCCCTTACAGTGGCCACTTTTTATTTTAGAAAACATCTGGAGTTTTGATATCACCCTAAGATCCAAAGTGTTTTTGGCTTGTGATTAAGTCCAGAGAGAATGAAGGGCAGTTTTTTCTTCTTTTAAATTTACTTGCTGACTTTGTTGTGTAATGAAGAGATTTATTAGACACGACTGTCATGAACTGCATCTGTTGGTACTGTGCATTGGTTCTGTGTATGTACTCGGACCGGGACTCGAACTTTGGTACTCGGACTCCCCCCTGTACTCGGCCTTGGATGTACTCGGACTCGATACTTAGGACTTGGACTCGGCAGCAATGTACTCGGACTCGGCCCAGTACTCGGACCCTGAAGTACTCGGAGTACTCTGTACTCGGATTTGAGGACTTGACTACAACACTGGTGATTATTCTACCCTACTCGACGAAACTTTCAGTCTAGCAGCTGTACATATTGTATATACATGTAGTGTTTAACTCTACTATTCCGGCCTCCAACCACCTCCTGTGCGATGCCGACCCCGGGGATTCTGCAACTCAACGTAGAGGGCTTCACCTCTGCTAAGAGAGAGGTCATACGCCAGCTTGCCTCTCAAAACGATATACTTGTAATCCTCCTTCAAGAGACGCACCTCTCAGATGAGACTAGCGCAAGCATTCCAGACTTCCACAATCTTGCCTTTACAGGCAGCCAGCACCATGGCATAGCAACTTATGTGGATTAAACAGTGAAAGACTGTAACGCCATTGCCACTTCAGCTAAGGACTCTGAACTGCAATGGCACATCATCAACGTGCAGGGCCTTCACATTGTCAACATCTACAAGCCGCCTCATACTCCGCTTAATCCTCAAGACCTGCCTCAAGCATCCACCCCAGTGCTCTACGCTGGCGACTTCAACTGCCAGCACACTGACTGGGGTTACAATTACTGCACTCCCAATGGCGAAGAGCTATGCAACTGGGCTTCGGAACTCGACCTCACCCTCCTATTCGACAGTCACCAACCCGCCACCTTCCATTCTACCCGGTGGGACTCATTCACCAACCCAGACTTGGCTTGGTGGCGATATGAATCTGCTGATGCCCCTGAAAGATTAGTGCTTGTCATCATTAGACCTGTCATCATTAGGGACACACCCCTTGTGTCCCCTACACGCACACGCCCAGCCAAGAGATGGAACTTCCGCAAGGCTAACTGGCCTAACTACAAGGAAAAGACAGATTCCCTGGCAGACACCCTTCCCTGCCCATGGACCAGCGATACTAACGAAGCATATGCAGCCTTTCTCCATGTAGTCAGCGTGGCGTCAAAAGCCTCCATCCTACGCGGCTTTCGGAAAGTGTACATCCCTGGCTGGGACGAAGAATGCGAAAGGCTCCACCTTGACTTTCAGAACATGCTAAATACTGAAGACGCCGCAGAGCTTGCAACCCAGCTTAAGTCACACCTTGATGCCACTCGCAAGGCACGCTGGAGGGAGGCAGTTGAGATTATTGGCTTCACCCACTCTAGCCGGAAAGCATGGCAAATGATCAACCGACTTACTGGAAGGTCAACTAAGAAAAAACCTTGCCAAGTCACACCAGATGCTATTGCGCTTACACTCATCAATAATGGAAGATACTCCTCCCCTGACAAGGACTTTTCACGTGATATCAAGAACAAGCTGAAGGAGGCGAGGATCACCCCGTCTGCTGATCGTGGCCTCACAACTGCCTCCACATCCTCCGAAATGAAGCAAGGCCTGTGCATGCTCAAGTCCGGGAAAGCCCCTGGTCCTGACAACATTCACCCAGAGCAACTATCCTTCGCTGGCCCCCGCCTCATTGAATGGCTCAGACACGTCATGTCACAATGCCTCTCCACAGCCAAGATCCCCCTCCAGTGGAAGAAGGCAAACGTCGTGGCCATTCTAAAGCCCAACAAACCAAACAACGACCCTAAGAGCTACCGCCCCATCTCACTGCTGTCTGTTCCCATGAAACTGTTCGAACGGCTTATTCTCAACCGGATAGAACCTGTTCTAGAACATTACTTGCCGGATGAGCAGGAAGGGGCGAAGCACTGAGGACCAAGTGCTTGCAGTAACTGACCACATCGAAGCTGCTTTCGAAGATAAGGAGAAATGCGGGGCTGTATTCATCGATCTGTCATCTGCTTATGACACAGTCTGGCACCGTGGCCTGACCCTCAAGCTCCACCGAGTCCTACAAGACAGACAGATGGTTAAAGTCATCATAGAAATCATCTCTAACCTGTGCTTCAGAGTACTTGCTGGCGATAGGCCTAGCAGAACTAGAACTCTCAAAAACGGTGTTCCCCAAGTCTCAGTCCTCGCACCAGCTCTCTTTAACTTATATACTGCAGACATGCCCAACACATGCAGCTCCAAGTATGCTTAATGCTGACGACTTAGGCATCATCTCTACATCAAACGCCTTTGAGAAAGTTGAGCGAGACCTCACCCAAGGCATGCACACACTACAGAAATACTACCACCTCTGGCGTGGTGGCGCCTGAAACTCAACACACAGAAAACCATCAGCTCTGTCTTCCACCTGAACAACAAGGAAGCAGGCCGTCAGCTCAGAGTCAAACAGAGCCCTCCTCCCCTTCAGTGCCACACCCACTTACCTTGGAGTGAAACTCGACCGATCACTCACCTTCCGCCCATGTGCAGAATGTTGCTGGTAAAACAGGTTGCATGAAACCCACGTACTCCCACCCATCAGCTCCCGGTCCTCGCAGGTATCCCACCCCACAACCTCAGAAGGGATGCTGCCACAAGACAGGCAGCGCTCAAGGCAACCATGGAAGAATCACACCCTCTCCATACAAAGATCAATGCTGCCCTCCCAAGACAACGCCTCAAAAGCAGACAACCCTTCATCAGATCTGCCGAAGACTTCACTGCAGAGGACAGGAACCACAGCAGGAAAGTCTGGCTCTCTATTCAAGTGGAAAGAACAGCAGCCAGCAGGCAGACTCTCCAACATGCTGCCACCTACATCTCACCCTCTTGGCTGTGATCTCCCACGCAGAGAATGATGCCGCCTGAATCGACTCCGCACCGGTATTGGGCGTTTCCAAGCCTGCATGCATCTGTGGAGCCTCTCAAACACAGACAGATGTGACTGCGGTGAGGTCCAGACAGCCGATTACCTGGTTGAGCACTGCACCTTCCATTGCCTGGAAAGTGGTTGGACTGCTCTCTGTAACCTCACACCATGCGCCAGGTCCTGGCTGAGAGATGCTACCTTCCCTTCTTAGGACAACATGATCAGATCTAACGATTAATGACTACAAGCAAGAAGAAGACCGTCGGTAATATGAACGCTCGCCGGATTTACTTCAATTAAAAATAAAGCTGGGATATTCAATTTGTTTTTAATTTTCCAACAACCTTTTTTGTGAAAAGTCCATCCAAAGGAAAAACAACCTAAAACCTAAAAAAAAAAAAAAATAACAGAAAAAAAACACCTGAAACCCAAATTGACTGCTACCAGACTAAAGTACTCCTCCACAATATGGCAAAAGTAGAGCCACTTCCCGGACTGAATTCATCCAAACAGCTCACAGTTCAAAGTCCAAAATCTTGGCCGGGTTCTATTCATTTTCTTTACAAGACTTCCCACGAAGGGCTTGGCAAATGCTTTTTTAAGATTGTTAGGTATACAAGATAATGAGCCTCATTCATATTTTGATTTGAATCTATTTACTTGTCTCCACTCCAAGACCTGCGCTGTCGATATCCACTGTGGCTGGTATCTTTATATATTTCTTGCATTTTATTATATGTGGATGGAGACACCAGTCTATATATTGTTTTCAATTCCATGGCAGGCGCCATTAACCCAAGAATTTCAAGAGAGCACGGCGGATTGGGTATAGGTCGGTTACCCTTTATTCCTGGGTTGCCGCAAATGAAATGTGAACACAATTCAGTAAATTACTCAGGTTTGCCCTAGAGCGAGTACGCTAAATACCCGGGTGGAGTTCAGCAGTGTGAAACCGATTCTTCGGCAAGTTTCTACCTGGGTATGAACAAATACCCAGGTGGTGAAGTAAAACAAGCGTCGAATCGGGAACCGGCTGCATATGAATTCTGACGTCATCATTATTTCACCCTATCTGATTTTTGGACCAAACTTCGTTAAAAGATTGTTAATAATATGATCTGACGAGATATTTAATTAGTCATCAAATAACCACAAGGAAATCTGACAGTGAATATTAAGTCATTGAAAAGTGAACAAAGAAAAGGTGACTGGAGCGGGATTAGAACCAGCGACCTCCGGAATACCGTTCCGGCGCTAAGGGGTATATCACCTGGCTCAGTAAAACTAGTTCGCGACTCCGGATTTTGCTAGTTGCAGGGACGTCTCGGCGATGTCCCCGCGATGTCCTGAAAATTATTGAGTCTTCGAGGAGTCGCAAGAAGTTTAAACATGTTCAGGCAAAGTGCTTGTCACCTGGTCTGGCCGGAGACGTCTCCCGTTGATGAGAGAGTAAGCCATTTTATGTTGGAGACGTCTCCGCCAGTAGCGTAGACACGTCCTCAGACCTGGAGGTATGGATCTGTAGCTGGGTCGTACTGTACATACATTATATTAAAAATGAAAACCTGGGTGGGGGTGTAACTAAGAATATACATAATAAAGAAAGAGAAAGATGCAAGCTCGGAGACAGAATAAGATAAAGACAGGTTGCCGAGTCAGTGGCATAACCCTACTGACATCGGTAATGTCTTGACCTTTTTCAGGGGACAGACGCCTCTAACCCTACCTACATAATTAATAATCTAACTACCTGCCACGGCAACACTAGAAGTAGAAGGGGGCGGGCACGTGCATGAAAGGCCCTGGACCCCGGCCGCAAGGACTTCGAGCTTCGCGCTCATTTCTCATATCTGCTCTCTACGTATATGCCACGGAAGAGCATTGAGGCTGCCACTGAGAAACACCTATCACCATGTGTGGACAACATTTTACCAATAGGACGTTCCAAGAAGGGTCCATTATTCCTTACCCTAAGCTGATACCTGGATTCTTCAATCTACGCCCAACTGTTCAATTCACCTCAGATATATGTCATCATCAAATCCTCTGTTTTGATCTTGTCATCTACAAAGGCTTACGATTCCGAAAAGAAGGCAAGCTATAGATAATGGGGTTGCGACCAAAACAATTGACACATTTCAATATCTTGGTCGATACTCTGCCTACTCTGAATCTGCGTTGGTGGCTTCCTTAAAGGGATGGTACAGAAATACATTTCAAGATCACAGATTCACATAAAGCTTACACAGTATAATGGTGATGATAGGAGAAAACATCCCATGAAATGTTTTTGTCTGAAAAATAAATGAGAAATAAATGAAACTATTTTCTGATTGGAATAAATCGCTTCGAAGCGTTTTATTCATTCGTTGAAATGTGTAAACGGCTTTTCACTATTTTCTCGTGACCCATATGGCTGATTGACCTCAAACTTCTACAGGCTTGTCAGATAAGGTATATGATGGATAAAATATGTGCTTTCACTGTCAGCAACGGTTTTGTCGCAAAAACAAGTTCTTTACCATCCCTACGGTGAAGTGACTCGATACAAACGCATCTGCACTCACGGAAGACATTATGTGGAGAAGGTTGATTTTCTTCTTTGAACAAAAACTTCTTGACCGTGGATATACTACAGAATGAGTCAACCACTTCGCAAATGTCCAATTTGATGACAAAATTTCCATGTTGGGTGGCTCATTGAATATCGCAAAAACCACAGCTCCGCCTTTTGGTCTTCGTCCTGCCATTCTACTCACGAATCCGTCATTCCTCCCTCAAAGGTGCACACTTTAAACACTGACTGACAATTAATACACGATAATGCTCTTGTCCATAAACTCTTCCCGTATCACCTCTGCTGGCCTATGAGCGCCCGAACCAGAAAGGACATTTTACTTTAAAGTTACTTTAACTCAGCAGGAGAAACTCGATCGGGCAACTTGTCGAAGAGAATCTGCAAATTCTGCTTCAACTACTGCAAGAGCAACAGTCCAGTACAAAATATAGAATAAACACGAGATGGAATTTTATCATTTCAAGAAATAAGCTATCTTGGGTCATTTTACAAGGGATCAGGGGTCAATGTCCAACCACTGGGGAGGCTGACCAACTTTTTACCAAAGACAAGGACACCCAAGAAACTTGAAGGGGTCAAACCTTCTGAAATCGTCTATATAGCTAGCTCTCAGACTATTCCGAAATGTCTTCAAAAAATTCCCAAAATGTCTCCTGGTGAATGTCTCAAGTCTGGTATTCCGGCTATTCAGACAATGTCCACTAACTTCAACCCAGAAGAATGGATCTCATTCAGCTTCCACACGATTTGTAAGTCAAATCTCTCTTCCACAAAAAAATTACACAGTCGTTGAAGTCAAAGACTGTTCTATTTTCTTGGGAGAAACAATCAAACACCCAGTATATGAATCGGCATAGACACGATAGACAGGCACAATACTGATCCAGTTCAAACCACTTCAGAAGATTTCTCCAACTTCTGTTTGATATGTTTATACATAAATGTGTATCGCTCAGCATTTTCTTTAAGAGTGTATTTAATTAGTCTTCGTCCTCCAAAGCCAAAGTACAATTTTACATGCATGGGCATTGGCAAAAATCATAATTCCATTATACGCTTCTTTGCACGGTAAACGGCATTTGGGAACGCAAACGAACACGGTCCATTTCAAACCGCCACGAAGAGATTCAACATGTTAAACTCAAGCTGTCTCATGCACTTTCCTCTTTCCTCTGCGGAGCATGGTGGAATTATCCAACTGCCACCGAACATTATTATCTAAACCACAAATGTGTGGAAGGGGCTTTGCTATAGGACACAATTAATATGTCCATTCTATGCCACTATCTTGATTTCCCCTCGATGCAGTATTCTATATCCCCGAACAAAAGTTTCATTCGCTAAACAATCTACCCTCCCTACGGGCTTGAAATAATATTTTGCACTGTACTTGTCCGATTACGAGCTCCGTAAATCTAGTCGTGTATGACCCAGAGAGCTTTATTACAATTGTAATATAGCTCTATGGTATGACCAGAATTCTTTGATGGTGGTACAATTCCGTTCCGTCCATTTGACACTACGCTATTGCATACTGTATTTGCGTTCTGCCTAACTTGTAAGTATATTATTATAACTTTATTTATGTTGTTGTTTACTGGTGGTGATTTTTCGAACAACACAGCTGCTAGTGCACATGTATTAAGCAATCAACATTGTTTAACATTCATCCTAATTGATGTCAATGTTTGGGCCTCGATATCCGAAGCATCAGAGAGTGGTTAGTGTAAAATCAGTGATGATAGTCTGTATATTTGATGACTATAGTCATCAAATAACCACAAGGGGGAAAATGTTGCTGATGCCCATGACGGGATAATTGGGGTTTTAATTATAACATTCTTCGTTATGTTATCCATTTTAAAGAGACCATGTTTCAAACATTACAAGGCGATTATCATCAATACAGATAAAAGATAGAATGGTCATTTAGTGTCAGGGAGGAAAACTGTTTGTTTACCTTGTCACACAGGACCATATCTACATGTATAGACAACTAGGCGGCCTGCAAAGGAACACCGTATGCAGCATGAGGCAGATTTTACTGAAATTGTGAACAGTACCACATCCCCAATAACAAAAACATGTGAGTGGCTCTCCCTTCATTCTGTGACATGGATCTCATCACTTCCACCCATTTAGGAGGTTTTTTCCTCCGTGATTACATGGAAGCAATCAAGCAAAAGCCTGTTCCAACATTGGGCTGCTTGCTTCGGTTTTATTTCGAACCTCCCTATATCAATCTATGACAAACATATATGGCCATAGAGAAAGTCAGAGAGCAGTTGTGCACTTTCATATGCCACCGCTGAGTTCGTGTATAGTATGGGAAGGTTCCGCAGGTAGCTTTTATACCTTTGGTTCATTGTTATTCCACGCACGGCAGAATAAATCAAATACTTGTACACGGAGTGCTTGGCAAATACGGTATTTTATTTAGGCGAGTTCGGCACGTACCGACAAAGTCATGCGTGTAAAGGTCACTAAAGTACGGAAACCCATTTGAGTCATCAAGTATAAAAAGTGAAAAACATGAAATAAAACATGTAGTTCACGTGATTTCCGCATTGAGAAAGTTCCCCATCTTGATCTAATACATCGATGTGCTAAGAGCACTTTGAAGTGTATATATATACTTCATAGAAATGGTAGAAAATATTGTATTCATAAAATAGTCAACGGTTGTGCCAAAGTAGTTTAGTGCATACAAATATTTGTAAATGGTATGTACTTTATAAAAACGGTTGGGATATAATAATTATACAAACATAAGGACTGTTGAAATATGCCGAATGTATATACTTATTAGCCTTTTTATTTAGAAACGTTTATCAAAACAAACATAAAGGGCATAATTATACAACATTGGTATAACAAACCAAAACATTAATGTTTACATACGTATAACTTTCAGGGTATGAAGATGGTATACTGGTATAGAAACATGCCGTTAAAATGTTTCCGCCTGAAACGGTGTATTTATCCAGAATGATTAAAACCAAACACCAAAAAGTCTGCTAATCCTATCTCCATTAGCATTCCTCTCTCCTAGGCCCTCTCTTCCCATCACTTCATCATAGCCTGTGTTGTTGTTCCCAATCTTGGCATTTAGATCCCCCACCATTATGACTAAAATTCCGTGGACATCTCTGGATTACAGCCTGTAGTTGATGATAGAAGCTCTCCTTCTCAGCTCCACTGTATTAAAATAATATGCCTTTGCCGAAATTGTATTTGTTGTTTCTAAAAATTTTACTTCACCTTTTGACAATTCCAATATTTTGTACATGTACTCATTTATATTGTGGGATTTGAACCCACGACACCCTGTTTACTAGTACAGATGCCAAACCGCTAAGCCACCGAGCTAGCTGGGGTAAGCGGGGGGAATTGAATCCAATATCGCGGCGGGTACCGCAATTAATCATTAATATACATGAATTCGAATCATTTTGTTGTTCGATTTCTATTGTTATCTAATCAAGGAAATGACGAATGTTTTCGCAAGGTGATTACCAGTACTGTGATCTTTTTATTAGGCGTTTAGATGGAAATAAATTATCTCTTTCTTTCTTTTCAGATATGTCATCATTTAAGTATGAAGCTACCTTTAAAGGGATTGCATACGTTTGGTAATTTGAGCCTACTGTTTGTTTCAAACCAATATAATTGAATATATATACCATAAAACTAACCTGTGAAAGTTTCAATTCCAAAGGTGGTAGCGTTTGTGAGATTTTGGCGACAAACTAGAGCGGTTATTTCACGCCAGATAACAGTTAGTCAATAGCTGAGAAGCGTTACGGCCATAACGCTTCTCAGATTCATAATTTTTGGAGATAAAAAGTGACATATTTTTCCATAACCGCGGTACTTCGAATTGAACGTTTCTCAATATGCATTATACTATCTAAAGCAGCTGTACTTTTCACCAAGTAAGTTTTTATTGCCATAAATTTTCAGAGTCATTACCAAACGTATGCAATGCCTTTAAACTAAAGAAGTAAGTAAATTTTTAGATAATTTTTACATGAACAGATTTCTGTCTACATGGTTCCGTAGTCGCAAGTTTAGGGTGGAGAGTGTGAATGATATTTGCAATGCATAAAACGAAAAACACAAGTATTCTTTGACTTCTCATCTCCAAAGAAGTTATAGACCTAGACCAGTGTGATTATGGCATATTCACAGTGTTACTATTCAATATTCTATTCAGGTGAAAGGATGTCTGTTAATAAAGATGCACAATGGAGGCCATATGTCGTTTTATTAGGAGGAGTTATCATCCATATAACTCTGGGTACGCTCTTCACATTCGGTAAGTTCTTGCTAGGATTAATAAAACGCAATTAATAAATTCCGTGCTTCAAAATGAATACTTAAAGTCGCAACTAAATGAATTTCTATATTTATATTTTAATGTGACAGCCACTTAACCCACTCGCATGAAATTCCTACACGACACTGACACTTTACGCGTGCCGCATTCTGTCCAACTCTAATAGAGGTGAATAATCTGCTTTTCTCCTAGACCCTATGATGATCATGATGATAATAATAATTAGTCTGTGGATATTACGCCTTTGCTTCTACTTTGACAGCTCATACATGTACTGAGATCAAAGACGAGTTATCACTTGCCTTGTTGTATATAGTGCCATTCTACCGTCTTCAACACAGATTATGCCTTTGCTTATTGAAAAGAATTATAACATTTTAAACGTTGAATTTCTGTTTAAAAACAGGTAACATGACACCGTATATCACTTCCTATATCCGCCAAGAAAGTCAACCCCGGGATCTCCGTTACAAGGTATGATGGAGGGTTTACATCATGCATCTTCAGTTGAATTATAACATGCATTACTATTTACTACTACATGTACATATTACGCAGTACTATGGGACTGTATAGTGCTCACATTTTTCACCATACCAATGCCGTGTTTATTTGGGTTTTCCGCGCAAGCGAAAACCCTTTATTTTTGTTCTGTTTTTTTTTTTTGGCTTTTCCGATTTTAATCGGAAAAGGTATTGTTTTTGTTCTGATTTTTTTGGCTTTTCCGTGATAGCGGAAAAGCCTTTGTTTTTGTTCTGATTTTTGGCTTTTCCGTGATAGCGGAAAAGCCTTTGTTTTTGTTCTGATTTTTTTTTTTCTTCTTCTTCTTCTTCTTGTCGAAAAAACCCATAGCCTCAGCACAGGGGTTTTATACGCCCCACTTTTGGCAGTTTTGAAGTTTCAATCTTAACTAAACTTGGTCCAAACAAAGTCCCTATAGGGTAGATGTGCCGCGAAGATTTACGTCATCATGACGTCATCAGGTGTCAAATTACAAGCAATTTGAATAAAATTATCAAAATCTTTAAAAATCAACAAAAATTCAACCGTTTGAGATATTAAGTTCATTCTTTTACCAAATATCAATGTTAGGCTAGGTCTTTCTTTGTGACACATTGCTTGACCTCTGTGACCTCTACTTCTGGTCAAACAGGAAGTAGCTCCCCATTTAAAAGTGGTAAGAGCTAGGATCATGATTCTTTCACCAAATATCAATGTTAGGAAGGGTCTTTCTTTTTTACACAATATTTGACCTCTGTGACCTCTACTTCCGGTCAAACAGGAAGTGGCTCCTCATTTTAAAGTGGTAAGAGCTATGATCATGATTCTTTCACCAAATATCAATGTTAGGGAGGGTCTATCTTTTTGACACATTGCTTGACCTCTGTGACCTCTACTTCCGGTCAAACAGGAAGTAGCTCCTCATTTAAAACTTGTAAGAGCTAGGATCATGATTCTTACACCAAATGTCAATGTTAGGGAGGGTCTTTCTTTGTGACCTCTACTATATTGTCCGTACGCATTTTTGTGGCTGCCATGACATTATGGGCGAATCGCAACCACTAAACTGTATAGTTATTGTGAAAATTTCAGTCCCATACGGTGCCCATTGTTTGAGAAAACAGTGAAAAACAACCACGGTATTTCTTAAGTCTTTTTTCTTTTATTTTTGATCTTTTAAAATATCAAAAAGATTTTCGGTCGTTGTTAGACTAATCTCTGGATAAATACACCATTTCAGGCGGAAAAAACAGTATGTTTCTACCACCACTATCTTCATACCCTGTAGGTTATCTGTGAACATTTCTGTTAAGGTGTCTTACCAAAGTATGATACTACCTTTAATGTAAAGTGCGCCCCCATGAAAGAAACCGTGAATGGCACTCTTTCTATACCACAGGCGTTATAATCATAAGAGGAAACATTAAAATGACGTCCGCTATCTATACACATAGCCCTACTCACAGTACCATATGTATTCGGTCTGTCATCATTAGGCAAACAGGTGGTCCAGTGGGAATATGTTGTATTGAACTGTGTAATTGTTTCATTTTTTAACGCGGCATGCAAATTCTACTTGATCCCTCATCTTCCGTCAGGAGAAATGAATACTTTTCTTTAATATTAAATTCTGGCTTACCTTGTTACCCCTCTTATTCAGTGAGTTGCCTACCGGGCTACAAGTATTTTACGATACCCCAAAAGTTCGTACACGAACGAGAAGTAGGGTGGTGGTGCTGACGTAGCTTCCATTGTGGAGATGTGTATAGGCCTACTACTACTAAGGATGAAGTCCAAATACAAAACTACAAAAAGAAATTACGAATTGTACACATCTTGCCAATGACAACTTGATATGTATTTTATTTATTTATTTTACAAGCCAAAACCATATTGGCATTTTAGTTCAATACATGCTCCACAATTCCGATTATCATGGCAACAAAATCAGAAAAAGTATATGTCACGAAAGAGAAGTTGAGAAGCATATTTAGTAAAGGTAATATCATACTGTGTAATCAGATTCGTGAGCAAAACTATCAAGGAAGATACAGTCACAGTCATCTGTGAAATGTTCAGTCCCATACGGTGCCCACTTTTTGAGAACAAAAGTGAAAAACGCCCATAGTATTTTTAAAATCTTTTCACCGTTATGTTTAACCTTTACAAGGTTAAAATTGTTTTTGCTCACTGGTTTTACTCTTTTCTGGATAAATACAGCATCTCAAGTAAAATTTGTATGGTATGTTTCTACTATCACCATCTTTATACCCTTTAGTTAGGTAAATCTGTGGAGATTTCTGTTTCGGTATGCTACTAAAGTACGATAGTAAATTCGCTATTTGCCTCATTTGTAAACATTACATTTCGCTTCAGATTGTAGATGCTTAGTTTGAACCATACATGCATACAGCTGTAGACAATGTGAATACTTTCTGTGGTCATAAATATTAGAATGATTCTATGATTCTACATGAATTTTAATTGGAGGGTGAAAACATGTAGAAAATGTATTTCACTCGATTCAGCATGCTACCGTCATGTGTGACCATAAAGATACTATAATGACCAATTTCTCATTCGTATCATGAGCCAAACTGCAATTGCACCGAGAAGCTCGATATCATACTTTGGCTCGACACTATGGAATTTTTCAGCACAAATTCCTCTTTACTTCTACAAAGTAGGTGTCAAGAAAGGCACAATACAAGTATTTTTGTTAAACCAAACCTACTGCAAAGTTTCAGCAGGAAGTGTTCATACTGGCGATTCGTGTGGTGGTTTTTTGTCACATCAAAATAAGCTTCAGAGTTTTAGAGGTCTTCAGATACAATTGTCTTAAAGATGACATTTCAGATGGAAATAGTTCACAAGAGAATTGTTAATACTAGGAGATCGATAATAATATTAATAATATTATTGAATATTAATAATATTAATAAAGATAATAACAATAGACTGTTTTATATAGCGCATAATATCACAATCAATGTACAGTATTAATTTTCCATGCATTATTTACTATTTGATCTGGTCATTATGCTGCACTTACATGTACATTTTTTTAAATATCTCATCTACCTGGAGAGTACATGTATACAGCTTTGGCTGGTGTAAGGTGCACTATAAGGCATATCCAAAATGAAGGCTACCCCAAATCTATCCTCAGATGTACCCATTTATTCCTGAGTGACAAATCATCTTGTCCAAGGATGCAAGCACCAGCAGCCTATTGCTGGATTCGAACCCACAATCTGTATATAGACCATGAGACCTTGGGTACAACACACCAGACCATTAGGATACAGCACCACTAAATTATCAGCTGTCACAAACAAAATGAAGATTTCCTCTCATATCCCATATCATATCTTTCACATTTAGTCAATATGTTTTGTACAATATGCTTTGCACAGGTTGAATTCAAAGTTTGTTGAAGATGATGATGAGATTATGCTAGTGAGACTAAACCTCTGATGATTAAGAACTCTTATCATTGAACCAAAAAGCCTCTGGCAGATGTCAAATTTGGTGACCAATGTGAGTCTGGTTGACAAAAGAGGGATCTCCTCAGCGACAGTGCTAGCAGTCAGTTAAGTTTCCTGAATTGATGCTGTAAAGCGACATACAGATGGTCAGTCTCTGTGTACCTCACTCTTTGCTGGTGAGTGTTGTATTGAAGGAAGGTCAATATTCCATACTGTAAAATGAAAAAGGCAGAAAAATTCTCTTCAAAATAAAGGTCATGTTAGTGCTGTATTGCAATTATGTTAATATTTTTTTTTTCACCATGAACAGAATTATCAGTATAATGTACTGTACACAGATTTGGGTTCAACAAATATTTCTTCGAAAATGTAATATCATTTTTGTTTTCGAGTTTTGGTAGACAGAGTAAAACTCTTTTCTAAGACAGAGTAAAACTGTTATAATTATTATTAATTATATTAAATATTGTGACATTTTCCAAATAAACGTCAATATTAAAAATATTAACAGCAGTCATACCTGAACAAGTTATGACCATAGAAAGAAGATGACACTGCAGTGTAAAATGGCCACATGTATCAGTCACTATACTGATAGCAAGATGACATCTGCAGTGTAGAGGGGCCATGGCTTGATATGGCCCTGCTGAGTGTATCAGTCATTATCCTGATGGCAAGATGACATCTGCAGTGTAGAGGGGCCATGGGTTGGTATGGCCCTGCTGAGTGTATCAGTCATTATCCTGATGGCAAGATGACAACTCAGTGTAGAGGGGCCATGGGTTGATATGGCCCTGCTGAGAGTATCAGTCACAGCCATGGTGGCAAGATGACAACTGCAGTGAAGACTGGCCATGGTTGACATGGCCCTGCTGATTGTATCAGGCACTATCCTGATAGCAAGATGAAATCTGCAGTGTAGAGGGGCCATGGCTTGATATGGCCCTGCTGAGTGTATCAGTCATTATCCTGATAGCAAGATGACATCTGCAGTGTAGAGGGGCCATGGGTTGATATGACCCTGCTGAGAGTATCAGTCACAGCCATGGTGGCAAGATGACATCTGCAGTGTAGAGGGGCCATGGGTTGATATGGCCCTGCTGAGTGTATCAGGCACTATCCTGATAGCAAGATGACATCTGCAGTGTAGAGGGGCCATGGGTTGATATGGCCCTGCTGAGTGTATCAGGCACTATCCTGATAGCAAGATGACAACAGCAGTGTAGAGGGGCCATGGCTTGATATGGCCCTGCTGAGTGTATCAGTCATTATCCTGATAGCAAGATGACATCTGCAGTGTAGAGGGGCCATGGGTTGATATGGCCCTGCTGAGTGTATCAGTCACAGCCATGGTGGCAAGATGACATCTGCAGTGTAGAGGGGCCATGGGTTGATATGGCCCTGCTGAGTGTATCAGGCACTATCCTGATAGCAAGATGACATCTGCAGTGTAGAGGGGCCATGGGTTGATATGGCCCTGCTGAGTGTATCAGTCATTATCCTGATAGCAAGATGACATCTGCAGTGTAGAGGGGCCATGGGTTGATATGGCCCTGCTGAGTGTATCAGTCATTATCCTGATAGCAAGATGACATCTGCAGTGTAGAGGGGCCATGGGTTGATATGGCCCTGCTGAGTGTATCAGTCATTATCCTGATAGCAAGATGACATCTGCAGTGTAGAGGGGCCATGGGTTGATATGGCCCTGCTGAGTGTATCAGTCATTATCCTGATAGCAAGATGACATCTGCAGTGTAGAGGGGCCATGGGTTGATATGGCCCTGCTGAGCCACAATCCCATCGGCAAGATGATTGTGCACAGTTTGACATATATCTGTGGAGTGTATTAAAATATGTTGATTACACATGCAGCCTATCTCTGAATGTACTTCATTTTACTTCAATTTCAATTATTTCAACAATTCTGACTGACATATTATTCACTTCTGAAGAATCAATTAAAGTCGAGTGAAATTTATTTTTGAAACTGTACCATGTTTGTAATCAATGGAAAACTGCTTGGAAATTTTGTGTCATTCATATTAATATACACATGTGCGCCTGTTACTTCTTAATTTTGAGTGCATGATTTAACTACCTTTCAAACTATCATATCATTAGAAGATATAGTTCATATGCTGTAATCAAATTGCATGTTCAATTTAATTATCTAACTCGTCAATATGAGTCAGTAAGAGTTGGCAAGAAATATCTATAAGGTCATGTAGATTACATTTCATCTTCAGATAATATTTCATTGACATGTCCACCTTTAATAGAAAATATTACAAATTTAAACAAACACCTTCATGATAACTGTAATATGTAGGAATTACATTTGCACATACTGATTCTATATTTCTTACATATACATGATCAATCAATGTCCCATTCTCTGTTGTTGCATCTGTCACACATTGTTTATATCCATGCTCACACATTAATTTCTCAATTGGTTTATGCTGTTTCAAAATATCTTCATTAAAATCACCCATTACAATACATCTGTTAGATACTTTATGAAGTTCATGAAGAAGATCTTTCAAGTTGGTAATAAAGTCAATCGTGGAATATGATGCTGGACGATAAATTGTTACCAAAGAATATGAAATTTCACAAATTACTTGTATTGCAATATACTCCAAGTTGTGTACAGATAAATTAAGTCTACTGAATGTATTGTTCCTTCTACCATACACAGCAACACCTCCATGACACTGTTTGCTCAACATGTGAGTAACACTACATGAATTATCATATGAAGCTTTTCTGACTCGGTGATAGCATTTGAAATCACTTAATTCTGTCTCACAGTCAAACTCTTTCTCACTCCATGTTTCTGTCAGACAAATGAAGTCTGATGTCATCATATCAACATTGCATATCAAGTCATTAAAGTGTTCTTTCAATCCTTGGATATTATGCATCATAATAACTGTGCCATTTGATGGTAGAGTTCTTACATTAGGTTCTTCAATAAATTCCATCATATTACTCAATGTATCCTTCACTGCTTTATTGCAATAAACCAACTTTTCATTAAACCCTTCAATCACAAGTCCATTTAGAGATGTTACTCTGCTTAGTGCAACATATGCTTGACCTGCTGAAAATGTCCGTTCAAGAGACACCACTGCTCTGTCTGTAGTTACTCCTTGTACTTTATGAACTGTACAGGCCCAGGCTAATTTCAATGGAAATTGACGTCTTATCCACTGTTTGCTTAAATATTCTTCTTCCCTCTGAATTCTAACAAATCCATCATTTGTTGCACTTTTCCTTTTGACTTTGGATCCTACACTTTTGCCATCAAATATAATATGTATGTATTCAGGGGTAGATTCATCATGTGACAGAATTATTTCACAAACAGTTCCAAGTATTCCATTAACAAGTCCATCAGAAACATCAAGATTTTTAGTCAGCATTACTCTAGCACCAGTACCTAGCCACAATGATTCAGCTAAAGTTGTTCTTACTGATTTTGGGGGTATTTTCACTCGGGCTGTCTTTTTATGGGAATCTTTTTGAAAATCATTTGCTAAAATACAGAAATAATCACTGCACTTTGCAAACAGTATCTTCTTATTGTATTCATCAACCTGTTTATTACATGGAAATATATGTAAAGCATCATCCCACTCTTCTCCAGTTTCCCGTGATTGTAATATTGCCACATCTTCATCCAATAACTTATCCTGCTTAGTTCTGACACGTATTCTATTCAATGTTTCAGCAAACTGCATATCATCCTTTTGTCTCATAATTTTCCTCAACTCGACTTTCTTAAAACAATCATTCCACAGATCTACTGTAATATCTCTCTGAAACAATGATTTCCCTTTGACTGGGGGCAATTGATAAAAATCACCAACAGCTAAAATGCTCACTTTACCAAATGGCTTGAGATCACGTGTTTGTTTAATCTGACGCAGACGTCCGTGAATGTAACACAACATTTTATGATCAACCATTGATATTTCATCAATAATAACAATTTGAAGATCTTGCAATTCATTCCTCAAAGTATTCAATTTGTCCTCACCAAGTGGTTGATATGGCAAACGTGCATCAGTGGGGATTGACAACGCACTATGAATTGTACTTCCATTGATATTAAAAGCTGCAACTCCAGTAGGTGCAGTTATCATTACAGAAACATTATCGGGATTATTAACCATTCTTGTAAAGAGTCTTGTTGCTTCATAATGTATTGATTTAATCAAATGACTTTTGCCGGTTCCAGCTCCACCAGTAATAAACACATGAAATGGTTCAGGGTTTTTGCCTTGTACCTTCTGTAAACACCAGTCTCGAATCTTATTAAACACTTCCCTTTGCTGTGCATTCAATGACCTCAATAAACTTAGTGCATCTTGCTTTGATATTTTCACTGAATGTGGCTCAATATTACACACTTTGTCTTTCTTGTGAGATTGTAGGTCAGGAATATTCAAATCATCATCTTCTGATAATACTGGCTCACGCTCTGCTTCATATTCCATTCTTTCCTGCTCAGATATTGGGGAAATCATAGCCCATGCATCTTCCTGCATACCATGTTTTTCTACATATTGTTTAGCTGCTTCAAGAGCCTCAGCATTCTTCTCATATTTAGACCGATTACTTTCAACAACAACACTTACAGATTTCATTTGGTTATTTAGACAAACTGAACCATTCTTATAAAACTGTTCATAATTATCAAACTGTGGTGGCTTCAGTTGATCATCAACATGATATGGAAGAAACAATTGTAATATACTGTGGTAATATTTCTCTGGATATTTAGTCACTGAAAACCTTGGATATCTTATGACTGCTGGTTCAGTTCTTGTACGTTTCTGTATGTGGCCAAGACCATGTTTCAATGAATACACCATTGACTTTCTTGATACAAATGTACCTGCATTATAAATAATTCTGTACTCTGAACAAAATGTACCCAGACACATATCATTAAATTTATCAATATCTGGCCTTGCTTTATAACGATCAACTCTACTAGTCATGAAAATATCATCATCATCTTCACATTTATTCTGAATAACAGTCAGTGGCAAACTCATTCGTACAGGATTTTCACCTACAGGTATAAACTCCACTTTTCTAGAACCCTCTTTCAACCTCAGACCACAAACACGAAACACTGCTTCCTGAGCTGATAATTCTCTATTGTGTAAATACACACATCCAATTTCCTTCATACTCTGTCTAGCATCTAAATTCCCCCTTTTGGCCTCGCTCTGAGCATGTGCTAACAACTGTCCCAATTCTCGTTCTGACTTTGACATGTATGATACCACGTATGCTGCACAGGCATATGCATCACTGATGTATTGTATATCCATATTAGCATTCCAGGCTCTTATTAAATCAGGATTATACAGATTCACCCATACATCTTGAGGCTCTCTCTTTAAAACAATAGTAGGTTTACTGCTCAAAACATCATTGGCCTTTTCAAAATCAGACTGTGTAATATTAATGCTCTGAAATAATTCAGATGTGGACATGTGTTGATTATTCTCATCCTGAATTGCATTCCATACTGATTGAAATAATTCCTTGGCTGCTGTATGTTTCTTTTTATCATTCCCAATGGACGTACTTCCATCATCCTCACTATCTTCATCATTATGGCCATCTGCTGGATCACAACTGGCAATAAATGTTCTATTAGATGGTGGTCTTGGAAAATGAAATCTACAATCAGTACCCTTCTTTTTACAAGACTTGGTATGTTTCCTACTATGTTGCTGCACATGACTGATTATTTCATTCAATTCCTCATCTTCTTCCTGAGTTGGTAATTTGCAACTGACGTATGAATCAATAAAATGTATCACTTTCTTATCTTTATCCTTTCCCAATTTTGGAGCATTCTCAATCCAAAACAGACAATGTGTGTGTGGAGATCCTCTTTGCTGAAATTCTACTCTGTAAAAATAGTCCTTGACTCTCCCAATGGGTTCTGCACTAGACATGATAACATCTTTCAAAAATGTGTGAAATCGATTCTCAAACATTCTAGCAACAGTCACTGGATTGCTTCTTAATACTGTACATTTATCGTTCCAATCCATGTCTTCAATATTTCTGAAATCCCCTTGTTGTCTCAATATTGTATTAATGACTTCAGGCCATCTCATATCAGCTGCAGAAAATGAGCAAAACCATGTTGGTATTCCAAGTTGTCTAATCATAGCCATGACATCTCTCTGAGTTGATTGCCAATATGATGGTGTACCTCTAATTGGTTTCAAAAATTTATAGCCACTATCAGACTTTAAAATATCATTTAATTGATCTCTATCTTTAATCATGCTAGAATTCACATTTGGACCACAATGTATTTTGCCTGAACTTTGACGCATAGCAATTGATACCCCAGACATGACCTTTTCAATTTCTGATAAATACTGGGCATAAAAGATATACTGAGTACATTTGGCAAATCTGTTATCTGCATTCATCAATCTATTATGAAAATATCTCAGACGTGTCAGTTTTCCATCACGTTCATCATCAAATATAGGTGAGCCTGCTGGGAATAATGCTGGAAAACATTTGGCCTCATTACCTCCCTCCATTAATACTCTAACTGGATTGTTTCCTTCACAAGGTGCAACACAAACTACATCATCAAAGTATTGATCAAGCACTTCTTGTCCAATATCTATAGGCTGTAAGCATGTATCAAGTGGAATACCACACAAACGATCCTCATCTGTTTCTTCATCACTTACACTGGATTCATCAGATTCATGTACTAAGTCATCTTCATGTTCCTCATCATTCCCATCATCTAACAGGGGATCATTCCAATCACAATTGATTTCAACATCTTTATACCATACATTGTTTTCCTTAAGATAACTTAATGCATTGTCCACATGCTCCCTGCTCACAAACTGATACTGATAATATCCTTTGTAATCTAATTTTCTTTTCAACTTGATTCGAATTAACTGATTTCCATTTCCACATCTTGGCAATGCTGTCACTGTATCTGTAATATTAGATGGTACACATACAACTGGTCCGTGAACTGCATTTTGCCCTCCCTTGGGTAGCGCAATCAGCTTCATGAATGGTATATTGATTGCAATGAGATGTTCCTCTAATATATTCAAACAATCCAATTCCTGTGGAATGTCTATCAATTCCAAATTATTTGTACATGCTTCTGCTGGTATTTTCTTCTGTAGTAATGTCCTATGACATGTGTAACATATCCATAATCTAGACCTGCTAGATTTTGAAACAAGACATTCATTTCCACACTCTTTTGTACATAGGCATTTATGTAAATATTTGTCAGATATACAACTAATTATGCTGTATTTTTCTTTATTGCATCTAACAACTTGTTTTTTAAACAAAAGTTTACAACAGACTGCACAAACATACTCGGGTCCAGTCGATACATCTATCCTCCAATTTCTAATAACATTCCTCATATTCCTTGCATGTTGAATCTTTTGATTTCGTTTTCTTATATTCCTCTGCTTCATTTTCTCACGATACTTTGCATCATGACGATACTTGCGTTTCAGATTTTTTATCAAATTTGCTTTGTACACATGATTACTCCAATACTTTTTCTTGATAGAGTTAATGACAGCATTTCTATATAGTTGGTTACTATGATACTTTTTTTGGGCACTGTTTATTTTTTTCTGCCTGTATGCAGCATCTTCATAATACCTGGCTTTTGTACTATTCATCTTTTCTTGTCTATGTTCAATATCATTATGATACTTAGTTCTTTCAAATTTAACCTTTCTTCCTCTGTGTACAGTATCTTCTTGATACTTAGTTCTTTCAAATTTTACCTTTTTTTCTCTGTGTACACTATCTTCATGATACTTGCATTTTCCACTGTTAACTTTTCTCTCTCTATATCCAATATCCTCATGATACTTCTTCTTTAACAATTTCTTTTTCTTGCCACCATTGTCTGCATATCTTTTCTTCTCATATTCAAGTACACCCTCTTTGAATTCTTTACAATTAGAGTACCTTTCTCTTTTTGCATAATTCTGTTTTTCCCTGATGTCTTGTACAATTTTTGCATTTCTTATTTTATTGTATCTTTCTCTTGCTCTATCTCTCTCTAATTTCCGTTTCAATTTCACATTTACACGTTTGCGTCTCTTTCCCTTACACTGAGAATGTGTTGGCTTATCTTCCTTTCTAGCTTTCTGACTTTCATGAACATTACTGACTGGGTCTGCAGAACTATCTTCAGACATCACATCTCTGTCACAAAAGTTTTCAAAACTGTCACCTGGATTACTTGAAACATGTTCATGAACATTCACAACTAAATCATAGTGAACTCCATTTCTATGATACAAATAAATGCCACAATTTGACAATCTGTCTGTGTTGGTGAATGAACGTGAAAACACATACCACTTAGATACATCACTATATGTGTATACATCAACACCTAACATGTCAGCCATTGCAATGATTTCTACCTCTGTTGCCCATGTACCATTATGAAACAACCTCTGCCTAACCACATAATCTTGCACTGTAGAAAAACCTTCTCTTAAAAAACACTGAAATTTATCAGCATATTTCAGCAAATGATTAACAGTAAGAGTTCTCACATGTCTATGATTTTCTTCAGTTCCTGATATAGCACAAGAAATGGCTCTAAAGAAACAGTTTCCATCACCTCTTATCTTCCTTACAGTGTCAGGTCTTCCCATGTTCTCACATCTTGTGGAAATCTCATCAGTATTCAAACGTACTTTGCTTACACCAAATTTTTGACACAATGTTATCTTCCTCTGTTTAGTTAGTGGCAAAAAATTTAAAGGAACTGGTTCAGTAACCTGTATGATTTCTATACCATTATCACTTTTCTTATCACCACTCAATCCATGATCAAATTCTATATTATGCATATCATCTGACATAACATTGTGTGATGTTTTTGCTTTGACTCCATAATTTCCTTCATTGTTTTGAATTTCATTAGTTTCAATTGTCTCATTTAAACATTGAGTTTCCATGCCCTTTGCGCAATTGCTGGGGCAAGCACTTTTAGTATTGTCAATGTGTTGATGACTACAGACACTGAGATTATGACTAATGCAAATATGAACACCTGTAATTTCAAATTGCTCACTATCAGACAGATTCATAGAATGTCCAAGTTCAGTACAATACCTGTACACACCTTGCCATGTTGATGAACGGAGCAAAATACTTGTCCCATCTTGAACTTGACGGCCATGAACACTTCTGGAATGTGAATCAAATACATAATAAATTCCACCGTGATAAATCACTGCAAAAGTGTTCCCATGAAAACATATGAAACATGCTTGATATTTCTGAATTGTTTGTTCTATAGCTAGTTTCAGTGAAATCATGTTGAACTCTGCCAAAGTTGAATCCTGTTCATTGAATGTTCCTACTACAGGTTCCGCATAAATCATGCTAAAGTTGTTTTCATATACATTCAAATCAGTTGGTAATTCATTAATAAGCAGATAATCATTATTCATTGTTGAACTTTGCTGCAAAAATCCATACAGTTCATTGCCAGTGTTAAGCACATTGTCCATGTCATTCCTTCCCCAATTATTCATACATTTTGTCTGACTTTTCATAATTGCACTCAAGCACATGGCCACACATTGCTTTCCAATATTTCTTCCAAACCGTACATCTCCTTGATGACTACTGCCTTGTGCAACAACTGCTTGATCAACTGCTTCATTATTTATCTGCGTACTATTCACTGTCTGACGACACTGCATTTTGGCAGGTTTATCCACATCATTTGACTGCTCTATATTACTCTTGAAATCTGAATCAACCCTTCTCTTTCTTCTGGTATTTTGAAGTATTTCTGTGAAATTCTTTTTGCTTTCATTCTTTACAGATGCAATTCCAGTTTTCTTCACATAATTTGTTGTGCCATCCTTATTCCTGTTGTGACGTTCTGATTTGCTAGTGTCATCAATGTGGGGCAAGGATTTCTCACTTTGACGTCTTCCACATTTTCTTGAAGAATTTTTAGGCTGTGTTTTTGTATCAGTAATTTTCTCCTCTTGACTTGATTTATTACAAGTTGAATTTGTTGTTCTATTCCTTAAGAAGTAACCACCACTCTGTTGGCTAATTGACTGTTTTCCTGAGGTTAGTTTAACATACCCATTTCCTATGACTGATGTATTGTGCTTTGTGTTCTCCCTTTCAGACATTTGATGCACAGGTCCATCTAAACTCTGGTCCACTCTCTGAGGCATTTCAAACTGTTTCTCATCTGTACAAATACAAATATTGTGAAACAAAGTGTCACAGTAATTACTCATGTCTGTTTCAAAATCATCCATCAATGTTTCCTCAAACAGGGTCAAATCTACAGGAATATCAAGATAGTCATATAAAGAGTTGCAGTAATTACTACTTCTACATTTGCAGCAGATCCACACAACTGACTTTCTAACCAGTATGTTTCTGACATTACTACATGTAAAACCCATACAATCAACATGATACCACAGTCCACACTGGCACTGTACTTTGGGTTCAAACGATTTAATGACTTTATCACACATCCAACATTTTTCATATTCATGAGCAGATCCATCACATATCCTTTTGGCAACAGTATTCCCTTCTTCAATACAACTAGTTATTTCTTCCTGCTCCTTCATACAGTTTTGCGATATTTGATACTTCTTTCTTGCAGGCTTTGCTGGATTTTTCTTTTTCTTGCCCTGACTTCCAGTCAACCTATTTACCACTGCATTCAAATTTCTGTTAGTATGACACCATATATTTTTCATCCACTTCTCATGCATCCTTCTGTTTTCCCTGGTCATTCGACTCTCAACAACCTTTCCTCCTTTTCTTATATTATGTGACTGCTTAAACACTTCTCGTCTTATTTTTCTCTTGTACCTTCTCGATGGCTTCTTCCTACCATTCCTTTGATATATTTCCTCCTCATAGCTCAATATAGTCCCATGTCCTGAATGCCTTGTCCATCCATACTGTTTCAGCCAACTGATACCTTTCAAATTACATGGTCTTAAAAATCGTTCAAGTCTATCTTTCTTCATGACTTTGATTCTCATATTTGTCAATATTATGGTTCTGGTGGCTTTCAATCTCATAGTTCTGATGGCTTTCAATCTCATAGTTCTGATGGCTTTTAATCTCATAGTTCTGATGGCTTTCAATCTCATAGTTCTCATGGCTTTCAATCTCATAGTTCTCATGGCTTTCAATCTCATAGTTCTCATGGCTTTCAATCTCATAGTTCTCATGGCTTTCAATCTCATAGTTCTCATGGCTTTCAATCTCATAGTTCTCATGGCTTTCAATCTCATAGTTCTCATGGCTTTCAATCTCATAGTTCTCATGGCTTTCAATCTCATAGTTCTCATAGCTTTCAATCTCATGGCTTTCAATCTCATAGCTTTCAATCTTATAGTACTACGCATAGCCCTGCCGGGTACCTGGAAGATTCCAGGATTTCTCATATGCATTACCTGGAACATTTCAGGATTTCTCATACGCATAGCCCTGCCGGGTACCTGACATATTGCAGGATTTCTCATACGCATAGCCCTGCCGGGTACCTGACGTATTCCAGGATTTCTCACACGCATAGCCCTGCCGGGTACCTGGAAGGTTCCAGGATTTTTCTTCTCAAGTAGCCTTCCCATCATGGACAGTCACAACGCACACCTGCAAGACAAAGAAAACAATAATTACTTACAAGAATCTGCATGACACCTTTTCTGAAAAGAGCTTTTCTTTAAAACGATAAACCTATACCTTTTGAACAATCCTGTAACAACAGCTAATTTTTTCAGATTCACCCCAAAAGGCTGACAAGTGCATTTTCTTTCCAACAAAACAGAAAACACACAAAGAACCTTTCCAACTGCTTTAAAGCTAAAAAGATCTTGAGCCCTCATTGGTGCGAATCTCAATTGATTGCTTGAGCCTTGATCACTTCATGTTCAATGTCTCTAAGGACATTCTCTATTTTTTTTCAAGAAGGTTGACTTTCGAACAAACAAGGAACATTATATATTAAGTTTTCAATACTTAAAGCTACGGTATATATCTTTATAAAACAATATTCTAAAAATACACACATACCCTGCAGTAAAAGCAAATAATTCTTTTTTTTTGTAGTACACTGATTTTACAGATTACAATTTTTATTCCAAATGTGGCTTCCCTAATTTTCTTTTTTAAATCAGTGGACCTAAAATCAAATAAATAACTGAAATAAGAAAACTCTGGCTAGTGTGCAGGTGTGCGGCTACCCATGCGAGTTAAAGGCGAAAAAAAAAAAAGACTAAATAAGTACAACCCCCTAGCATGTATAAATTTAATTCAAATTGAACAACTTCCAACATGTAGCCTTGTAGGGCATTCAAAAAGTGTATACATTGGGCATTGATTAATAATCTTGTAACAACTCACTTAAAAAATGCAAGTGATACATCACAGAGAAATGCATGAACTGGAAAAAGAAATCAAACAATAACTTAAGTCTATGATAGTTTTCTTTCACAAACATTAACAATATAAACATTCAAGCTAGAACTGGTCAACATACTACATAGCCTAACTATTCAGGTGAGTTAGTTTACTCGTTCTGCGTATACAAAATACGGCCTACATAGTACATGTACGCTACCCCAATACACTATACATTAGTCACTACATTATAGCCAAGGGCCTAGGCTAATGCAAGCTAACGTTAGTCATGCCAGGTCAGTGTTGTTCATTTCATAGCAAAAAAATACATTTATGAAACACATCATCCAAAATAGTCTCTAACACCTTAATGTAATGGGAACTATACACTCCAGTAATCCCTGCTAAATTTTGTACACAAATGACACAACCACAAACTTTTCTACAGCTAATTATTTGCATACTGTACATACCAGCTGACAATACACGATATGCAGGCGCTAGGCCTCATGCGTGAAATAAACAACGCCACGGTGCGTCGATGGTTTCCGTAGTATATTCACACGCGTTTACCACCGGTTACCAACGCAGCTCAGGTCACTGCACTTCACGAAAATAGAGGGCGCGCTGTATAGTAAACTGGCGACGGCTTTCAAGTTTCAATTACTTTTGAAATAGAAATAGGATCTTTCTACATGTATTTACTTGTGATTTCAAGTCTATAGAGCTAGGATCATGATTCTTTCGACAAATGTCAAAATAAGGGATGGTTCTTCGTTGTAATGCAAAGTTGCAAACATAATGATTATATATTGCCCTTATTAAATTTCGTTCGGGTTCAAACAAATTACATCAATATGAGCACATTTAAAACATCTTTAGAATCGGAAAAGCCTTATGTTCTGTTATCAACAGACATAATCTCTAGTTTTTCTTCTTCTTCTTCTTCTTCTTCTTCTTCTTGTCGAAAAAACCCATAGCCTCAGCACAGGGGTTTTCTACGCCCCACTTTTGGCAGTTTTAAAGGTTCAATCTTAATTGAACTTGGTCCAAACAAAGTCCCTATAGGGTAGATGTGCCGCGAAGATTTACGTCATCATGACGTCATCAGGTGTCAAATTACAAGCAATTTAAATAAAATAATCAAAATCTTTAAAAATCAACAAAAAATCAACCGTTTGAGATATTAAGTTCATCTTTTTACCAAATATCAATGTTAGGCTAGGTCTTTCTTTGTGACACATTGCTTGACCTCTGTGACCCCTACTTCCGGTCAAACAGGAAGTAGCTCCTCATTTAAAAGTGGTCAGAGCTAGGATCATGATTCTTTCATCAAATATCAATGTTAGGGAGGGTCTTTCTTGTTGACACAATATTTGACCTCTGTGACCTCTACTTCCGGTCAAACAGGAAGTAGCTCCTCATTTAAAAGTGGTAAGAGCTAGGATCATGATTCTTTCACCAAATATCAATGTTAGGCTAGGTCCTTCTTTGTGACATAGTGCTTGACCTCTGTGACCTCTACTTCCGGTCAAACAGGAAGTAGCTCCTCATTTAAAAGTGGTAAGAGCTAGGATCATGATTCTTTTGCCAAATATCAATGTTTGGGAAGGTCTTTCTTGGTGACACAATTCTCCAAATTATCTCATATGTGGAAAAGCCTTATGTGCTGTTTGCAAAACAGCCATAACCTCTAGTTTTTTTTTTCTTCTTCTTGTCGTTTGAGTTACCATAGACTTTTTCTAGGTGGCACTTTGGCTACTTTTAAATTGCCGATTTCCATCATACTTGGTCTGGAGGAAGTCCATATAGAGTAGTTGTCTCCCGAAACTTTTCATTGTCATGACGTCATCAGGTGTCACGTGACAGTGTCTTAAAGGGGCAAACTTCAGACATCAATTATGAACGAACCCTAAGTCCGATTGAGTTGAAACTTGGTATGTATCTAAGTCGGGAAGTGTTATATCGAAAATTTGCAATGACGTCATGATGACGTCATTCACAGATTTTTTATGATTTATTGAAATTTTGGGTCATTAAAGTTCTTTTAACGATATCTAGTAAACGAAACAAGATATCTTTGAATTTCTTTTTGATAATTCTTCAGCATACACCATAGATGAACACTGCATAGACAAAAACTCTGTGACGTCATCATGACGTCATAAAAAATGCGATTTTTATAACACATAGTAGGAACGGCCGATCGCCTCGAAAATTGGTAGGTGTGGGATTTGGAGGTTGGGGATCGTAATTATGAAGTTACGTCAAGACAGCGTGATCATTTGATTTTTTATGATTTTTTAAAATCTTTTTCACGCTAGCCCATTGACTTGTACAGAGCTAGCTCTGTACGTTGCATGTGCAACAATTTACTTAGACCGCTTTCAATGCATGGCGCCCTCTTTGGACGCTAGCCCATTGACTTGTACAGAGCTAGCTCTGTACGTTGCATGTGCAACAATTTACTTAGACCGCTTTCAATGCATGGCGCCCTCTTTTGATTAAAACAAGAAACTGCGGTGGTGTCAGTACGTTATTTTAAAAATCAACAAAAACGGTTTGAGATATTAAGTTGATTCTTTCACCAAACGTGATTATTATGCAGGGTGTTTCTGAGAGACACATTGCTTGACATCTATGACCTCTACTTCCGGTCAAACAGGAAGAAGCTCCTCATATAAAAGTGGTAAATCTCTTTTATGATTTTAATTCAATAATCAAAATCTTCAAAAATCAACACAAAATCAACGGTTTGAGATATTAAGTTGATTCTTTCACCAAAAGTGATTGTTAGGCAGGGTCTTTCTTTGTGACTCATTGCTTGACCTCTGTGACCTCTACTTCCGGTCAAACAGGAAGTAGTTTGCCATTTAAAAGTTGTAAGAGCTAGAATCATGATTTTTTTTTTCATTTGTCCCATTGAGGGCTCCCTTTCTTTAATATAATATTTAAAAGCATATTATATATCTATAAATCAATTTAAAATACCATATGCGGAAAAGCCTTATGCGCTGTTTCTAACAGCCATAAACTCTAGTATTTTTTTTGAGTTTGTTCTGTGGCCCATAGACTTTGTACACAGATTTTTCTGCGCGGCACTTTGGTTACTTTAAAACAGCCGATCTTAACCAAACTTGGTCTGAATGAAGTCCATATAGGGTAGTTGTGCCCCGAAACTTTTCACTATCATGACGTCAAAACTTGATTTTATATGATTTTTTAAAAATATTTTATAGCCCGTTCACTTTGTACACAGATTACGTGAACGTGGTCGTTGTACAAAACATAAAGCTCGATCAATTTCCCATACACTATGTACAGTGTACATGTAGGCCTACGTACGCAATTCACTGTGTATAACATACAATGCACATGTCCGATTCCGTGACACAAAACGTCGTTTACAACTTGCCATAGTTTGCACGTAATTCCTTTTATATATCATTAAATACCAGCACCAAATCTTAATCGAAATGCTCTCGATGTAGGTTGCTCTGAGTACGTGAAAATATTGGTCATTAAATAAAACATACGATTTAAACAACATAAATACAAGGCGCGTTCAGATGTTTGATTGCCTTTATTATATATGCCGTTTTTTCATTTACTTCCTTATCATAGTTGCCAGCAAAGCAGCGTAAATGCTGATTTTGAGCCGTGTTTTGACCAGACAACCACGCACGCGCAGCAATCTACTTATACCGTTTTCAATACGTAAGGTTGCACCCAAGTAAATAAACTCCCGCGGACAACAGTGATAAATCCCCAAACTTCAAAAATCGTTAAAAAATATACAGAACTCTCACAGCTGTTCAAAATGCACAGAAAAATGATGATGAACATGCAACCTTTCATTTTCTTTTCATTTTATGGTAGGGTGACGTTTGAATTTTTGATTTATACTCATTCTCAGCTGACCACCCCTAAAACAAGGTACGGATCACTCCAGTCAAAGAAGCCATTTAAAAAAAAAACATCCCTCTGCAAAGCGGCTGAAATAGACCCACTTTCTCACCCAATTGCATCAAAAATGGTCACAAATGGAAGCCCAGAGACCGGGCAGGAGGTCCAGTGCCATATTTCTTCAACCCTTCATTTTCATAGCTCTCACAACTCTCTTATTTCAAATATATTGAGTGCTAAACTTTTATTCATGAGCTCGGCGGACCCATTTTGCCACTACATGTATTTACTTGGCTGCACCCGTATTTTCCGAGCACACGGTTTTGAATAACGCCCTCTTTTGATTAAAACGAGAAATCATTTCCCGAAGACGATATCATTTATTTGCTGAATCAAACAACATCAGCGATGTGTATTGAATTAGAGAAATATTCTATATCATATGCGGAAAAGCCATGTGTTCTGTTTTCAACAGACACAACCTCTAGTATTTTTTTTGAGTTTGTGCTGTGGCCCATAGACTTTGTACACAGATTTTTGTCCGCGGCACTTTGGTCACTTTGAAACAGCCGATCTTAACCAAACTTGGTCTGAATGAAGTCCATATAGGGTAGTTGTTCCCCGAAACTTTTCGTCATCATGACGTCAAAACTTGATTTTATATGATTTTTTTAATTATCAAACTAGCCCGTTCACTTTGTACACAGATTACGTGAACATGGTCGTTGTACTAAACATAAAGCTCGATCAATTCCCCATACACTATGTACAGTGTACATGTAGGCCTACGTACGCAATTCACTGTTTGTAACATACAATGCACATGTCCGATTGCGTGATACAAAACGTCGTTTACACTTGCCATAGTTTGCACGTAATTCCTTTTATATATCATTAAATACCAGCACCAAATCTTAATCGAAATGCTATCGATGTAGGTTGCTCTGTACGTGAAAATATTGGTCATTAAATAAAACATACGATTTAACCAACATAAATACAAGGCGCGTTCAGATGTTTGATTGCCTGGATTATATATGCCGCTTTTTTATTTACTTCCTTATCATAGTTGCCAGCAAAGCAGCGTAAATGCTGATTTTGACCCGTGTTTTGACCAGACAACCGCGCACGCGCAGCAATCTACTTATACCGTTTTCAGTAAGTAAATAAACTCCCGCGGTCAACAGTGATAAATCCCCAAACTTCAAAAATCGTTAAAAAATATACAGAACTCTCACAGCTGTTCAAGTTGCACAGAAAAATGATGATGAACATGTAACCTTTCATTTTCTTTTCATTTTATGGTAGGGTGACGGTTGAATTTTTGAGTTATACTCATTCTCAGCTGACCACCCCTAAAACAAGGTACGGATCACTCCAGTCAAAGAAGCCATTAAAAAAAAACATCCCTCTGCAAAGCGGCTGAAATAGACCCACTTTCTCACCCAATTGCATCAAAAATGGTCACAAATGGAAGCCCAGAGACCGGGCAGGAGGTCCAGTGCCGTATTACTTAAATCCTTCATTTTCATAGCTCTTACAACTCTCTTATTTCAAATATATTGAGTGCTTAACTTTTATTCATGAGCTCGGCGGACCCATTTGGCCACTACATGTATTTACTTGGCTGCACCCGTATTTTCCGAGCGCACGGTTTTGAATAACGCCCTCTTTTGATTAAAACGAGAAATCATTTCCCGAAGACGATATCATTTATTTGCTGAATCAAACAACATCAGCGATGTGTATTGAATTAGAGAAATATTCTATATCATATGCGGAAAAGCCATATGTGCTGTTTTCAACAGCCATAAACTCTAGTTGGCTTTTTCGATTTTAATCGGAAAAGGTATTGCGTTTGTTCTGATTTTTTTTTTTTTTCTTCTTCTTCTTCTTCTTCTTCTTTTTCTTCTCCTCAAGTCTATGAGAATTTGTACACGATTGTTCTTCGCTCCACTTTGGTCACTTTAAAACAGTCAATCTTAACCAAACTTGGTCTAAATAAAGTCCATATAGCATAGATGTGCCCGCGTAAATTACGTTATGATGACGTCATCAGGTGTCATGTGACAAGCGATTCGAATTTAATAATCAAATTCTTTAAAAATCAATAAAAAATCAACGGTTTGAGATATTAACTTGATTCTTTTACCAAAAATGATTGTTAGGCAGGGTCTTTCTTTGGGACACATTGCTTGACCTCTGTGACCTCTACTTCCGGTCAAACAGGAAGTAGCTCCTCATTTAAAAGTGGTAAGAGCTATGATTATGATTCTTTCACCTATAGACAATGTTAGGCAAGGTCTTTCTTTGTTACACATTACTTGACCTCTGTGACCTCTACTTCCGGTCAAACAGGAAGTAGATCCTAATTTAAAAGTGGTAAGAGCTATGATCATGATTCTTTCACCAAAAGTGAATGTTAGGCAAGGTCTTTCTTTGTGATACATTGGTTGACCCCTGTGACCTCTACTTCCGGTCAAACAGGAAGTAGATCCTAATTTAAAAGTGGTAAGAGCTATGATCAGGATTCTTTCACCAAATGTTAATATTAGGCAAGCTCTTTCTTTTTGACACAAACATGACCAAGTATATTTAAAGTAGGCTTAATATCTTAATCAAATGTCTTTGTGTGTAAAAGGTTTTGACAATTTATTTGAATATCATAAAACGGAAAAGCCTTGTGTTCTGTTTTCAATAGACACAATCTCTAGTTGGCTTTTTCGCGCAAGCGAAAAGCCTTTGTTTTTGTTCTGTTTTTTTTTTTTTCTTCCCTCTTCCTCTTCTTGTCGCCAAATTCCCATAGACAAAGCGCAGGGGTATTCTGCACCCCACTTTGGCCATTTTTAAACAGCCGATTTTAACCAAACTTGGTCTGAAGGAAGTCCATATAGGGTAGTTGTGTCCCGAAACTTTTCGACATCATAACGTCATGACTTGATTTTATATGAATTTTTTTAATATTTCTCACAGCCCGTTAACTTTGTACACAGATTACGTGACAATATGGTCATGTACAAAACATATGATGGTAGAATGACTCAACTCTCCCCATATGTACACTGCACTGTACGTACGTTATTCACTGCACTGTACGTGTGTGTATTACATTCATAATAATGCCCGCGGATTGCGTGACTCCATCAAAACTTCGTTTATAATCTTGCCATAGACATTTCCATGTACTTAGACTTTTAATATATCGTTAAATACCAGCACTAAATTTCGAAATGTTATCGATGTAGGTTGCGGAGTATTGTACATCATTTTATGGGTCGCGTTAATATTAGCTATACATGTACAACTTAGTACTTCGGAAGAGTTGTATGGAAAAGTGCAATGATCCATAATTTTTTTTTGTACGTGGCAATATGATCAGTTGTACACATGAACAAATTACGTGACATATTGTCACGTCCTTTCCCCAGCATAGACTTTAGTGTCATAACATCAGAGTGATTTCATGTTCTCGATATAATTTTGTATAAATATTCTATTCCACAGTCGGCTGGACGACCATTGTTAGTACACGGTGGTCTTTTTTACAAGGCCGTTTCATAATGGCAACCACCGTGCACCGGCGGACAACAATCGGTGGATGGGCGGCGTGCCGATGCCGCTAGTAGCCGCTGCTGAACCGCCGGCGGCCCGACTTTGACTTGCACACTGGGTCGGGACGTGATGTCCGATTGACTGTTGACTCAACTGAACTATATTTTCCCTCATAGACAATGCACGTACGTCTATTTTATATCATTTTCAAACAATTGAAGGAACGGCCGATCGCCTCGAAAATTCGTAGGTTTGGGAAATAGAGGTTGGCGATTGTAATATAAATTCATGACAACTTCATCACTTAATTTTTTATAAATTGTTCAATCTTTCTCACGCTACCCGATTGAAATGAAAATAACTATTATAGTAAAACTTACGATGTGATGCTCGATTGACTCAATGTGTGTAAAACATTGTTTACAGTATGTAAAACTTACATGTTTATTATCGAATCCGTATGTCTGTTGAATTTTCAGAATTATTTACAAAATGTTTGCGAGTTGACGTAATGTTTGCGAGTTGACGTAATGTTTGCGAGTTGACGTAATGTTTGCGAGTTGCCGCAATGTTTGCGAGTTGACGCAATGTTTGCGAGTTGATGTAATGTTTGCGAGTTGACGTAATGTTTGCGAGTTGACGTAATGTTTGCGAGTTGACGTAATGTTTGTGAGTTGACGCAATGTTTGCGAGTTGACGTAATGTTTGCGAGTTGACGTAATGTTTGCGAGTTGACGCAATGTTTGCGAGTTGACCTAATGCTTTTGACAAAAGGATTTTGAGGGCATGATTGATGGAACAATTTTCGAGGGGCCATGGGCTTAAAACTATATTTTCCTTCATAGACAATGCACGTACGTCTTTTTTTTATATCATTTTCAAACAAAATCTTACTAGATTCGTGAAATAACCACGGTGTGTGCGTGGTTTCATGGCTTCTGACTGCCAAACGAACAAAGATAGTTGACTATTGGGGTCACCACCAACATAGGGCTGGATGGCTCAGTTGGTAGAGCGCCTGTACGGTATTCAGGAGGTCGCCGGTTCGAATCCCGCTCCAGTCAATTTTTCTTTGTTCACTTTTCAATGACTTAAAATAACTCAGTCAGTTTCTCTTGTGGTTATTTCACGAATATATTAATTAAAAAGCCGTATCCTCTTTGAGTGATCCCCCATGTGCCGTTCCCAGGTTGCAGCATTGTTGCGTGTATCATTGAAACGATCCCTGGGGTGTGGCGGTGTGTGCGTGGTTTCATGGCTTCTGACTGCCAAACGAACAAAGATAGTTGACTATTGGGGTCACCACCAACATAGGGCTGGATGGCTCAGTTGGTAGAGCGCCTGTACGGTATTCAGGAGGTCGCCGGTTCGAATCCCGCTCCAGTCAATTTTTCTTTGTTCACTTTTCAATGACTTAAAATAACTCAGTCAGTTTCCCTTGTGGTTATTTCACGAATATATTAATTAAAAAGCCGTATCCTCTTTGAGTGATCCCCCATGTGCCGTTCCCAGGTTGCAGCATTGTTGCGTGTATCATTGAAACGATCCCTGGGGTGTGGCGGTGTGTGCGTGGTTTCATGGCTTCTGACTGCCAAACGAACAAAGATAGTTGACTATTGGGGTCACCACCAACATAGGGCTGGATGGCTCAGTTGGTAGAGCGCCTGTACGGTATTCAGGAGGTCGCCGGTTCGAATCCCGCTCCAGTCAATTTTTCTTTGTTCACTTTTCAATGACTTAAAATCTTACTAGAACAGAATAGTCCATCGGTGTACATGTAGTATTGTATGTCAAAGTATGTACGGTCCACGGCATGCTCCTGTCAAGTTCATGCCGTACAACAACTTGTTGTTGTTTTTTCCTCACGCTACCTGATTGACCTGAAAATAATGGCCATAGTTAAAATGGTACGATGTTACTCAATTCCCCCAAACATGTGTAAAACATTGTATACAGTATGTACAACTTACATGTTTATTGCCATAGACAATGCATGTAAGTCTTTTTTTTATACGCAGTGGCTATCGTTACGGCAGCCGTAACGCATTTCCCAATGGCTATAGTTACGGCACTGCATCTGCGCACGCGCGATTGCTTCGAAGCTAGCGTGTTTCGTACACGTATACGGCGCGCGTGGGATGCATGCACAGGACTTTTCATTACGTCGCGCGGTCGAGGTTTGACGTGTAGCCAAAGAGACATGGTAAATTCTCTCGTTGTTGGCGCAGAATTTGCCTCTTTTGGGGAATTGTCATATATATATGTACACGTAGTTACATTTATGTTTAAAAGATATTTGTTTAAAAGAAAACATACATTGCAAAGAGTTATCATATCCGGTCAAAGAGAACTTGTGTAAAAGTACAATGAGCACCGTATGGGACTGAGATTTCACAGATAACTGTTGCTGTATCTTTCCTTGATTATTTTTCCCCCTGAATCTGCATTTATTCGTCCATGCTACCCGGCCCATGGAAAAGACTTTCTTTCCTCCATGTTTTACCAAAAACACCCAAAACAAAAGAAACAAATAGTCTAGGCATGGGTCTAACGTTAAACGGAAAAGATAAAAATCAAAAGAAAAGTTGAGAACACAAATTACTCTTGTTCCTTTGCACAGTGCTACTTCCGTAGCTAGCTATAACTCACGCCGGCATGCGCAGTTGCAGTGCCGTACCTATAGCCATTGGGAAATGCGTTACGGCTGCCGTAACGATAGCCACTGCGTTTTTTATATTATTTACAAACCATACAATCTTAACCGAAATGCTGTCGACGTAGGTTGCGGAGTATTGTAACACTATGTCATTTCATGGGTGCTCTTAAAGGGACTGCATACGTTTGGTAATCTGAGCCTAATGTTTGTTTCAAACCAATATAATTGTTTATATATACCATAAAACTAACCTGTGAAAGTTTCAATTCAAAAGGTGGTAGCGTTTTTGAGATTTTGGCGACAAACTAGAGCGGTTATTTCACGCCAGATAACAGTAAGTCAATAGCTGAGAAGCGTTACGGCCATAACGCTTCTCAGATTCATAATTTTTGGAGATAAAAAGTGACATATTTTTCCATAACCGCCGTACTTCGAATTGAACGTTTCTCAATATGCATAATACTATCCAAAGCAGCTGTACTTCTCACCAAGTACGTTTTTATTGCCATAAATTTTCAGAGTCATTACCAAACGTATGAAAGCTTATAAAAACATCTTAATAGATGAGTTGTGTAAGAAAAAACTGCAATGATCCATGGATTCGTACATGTGTTTTGTTTGTGAACAGAGTTTTGTATGATATGGTGATGGCCATTGCATTTATAAAACATACGATGTGTTAATTATTGAATCAATTCCCATATACACAACATGTACGTCTTTTCCCTGGGTAAAACACATTGCTTGACCTCTCTGACCTATACTTCCGGCCAGACCGGAAGTAGCTCCTCCTTTAAAAGTGGTAAGAGGTAGGATGATAATCCTTTATTAAACCAAAAGTCCATATTAGGCAAGGTCTTTCTTTGTGACACTATTGCTTGACCTCTGCGACCTCTTCTTCCGGCCAAACAGGGAGTAGCTCCTCATTAGAAAGTGGTAAGAGCTAGGATCATGGTTTTTTTTCCATTTGTCCATTGAGGGATCCCTTTCTTTGTATACCATATTAAATATCTATTTTCAATTTAAAATATGCGGAAAAGCCTTATGTGCTGTTTCAAACAGCCATAAACTCTAGTTGGCTTTTTCGCGCAAGCGAAAAGCCTTTGTTTCTGTTCTGTTTTTTTTTTTTTTTTCTTCCTTCCTCTTCTTCCTCTTCCTCTTCTTGTCGCCAAATTCCCATAGACAAAGCACAGGGGTATTCTGCACCCCACTTTGGCCATTTTTAAACAACGGATTTTAACCAAACTTGGTGTGAAGGAAGTCCATATAGGGTAGTTGTCTCCCGAAACTTTTCGTCATCATGACGTCATGACTTGATTTTATATGAATTTTTAAATATTTCTCACAGCTCGTTAACTTTGTACACGGATTACGTGACAATATGGTCATGTATAAAACATATGATGCTCGAATGACTCAACTCTCCCCATATGTACACTGCACTGTACGTACGTAATCCACTGCACTGTACGTGTGTGTATTACATTCATAATAACGTCCGCGGATTGCGAGACTCGATCAAAACTTCGTTTATAATCTTGCCATAGACATTTCCATGTACTAAGACTTTTTATATATCGTTAAATACCAGCACTAAATATCGAAATGTTATCGATGTAGGTTGCGGAGTATTGTACATCATTTTATGGGTCGCGTTAATATTAGCTATACATGTACAACTTAAAGAGTTGTATGGAAAAGTGCAATGATCCATAATTTGTTTTTTTGTACGTGGCAATAGGATCAGTTTTACAGACGAACAAATTACGTGACATATTGTCATGTCCTTTCCCCTAGACTTTAGTGTCATCAGAGTGATTTCATGTTTTTGATATAATTTTGTATAAATATTCTATTCCGTAGGCCTATTTCAATGCAAAATACAGTCGGCTGGACGACCATTAGTAGTAGTACACAGTGGTCCGTTTTACACGGCCGTTTCATAGTGGCAACCACCATGTACCGGCGGACCACGGTCGGTGGATGGGCGGCGTGCCGATGCCGCTTTGCCGCTGCTGAACCGCCGGCGGCCCGACTTTGACTTGCGCACTGGGCCGGGACGTGATATCCGAATGAGCGTTGACTCAAAACTATATTTTCCCTCATAGACAATGCACGTACGTCTTTTTTTTTATATCATTTTCAAAAATTTTGTTATATCACATAGAAGGAATTCGGCCGATCGCCTCGAAAATTGGTAGGTTTGGGAAATAGAGGTTGGCGATTGTAATATGAATTCATGACAACTTCATCACTTAATTTTTTATAAATTTTTCAATCTTTCTCACGCTACCCGATTGACATGAAAATAATGATCATAGTAAAACATACGATGTGATGCTCGATTGACTCAATTTGCGAGTTGACGTAATGTTTGCGAGTTGACGTAATGTTTGCGAGTTGACGTAATGTTTGCGAGTTGACGTAATGTTTGCGAGTTGCCGCAATGTTTGCGAGTTGACGCAATGTTTGCGAGTTGATGTAATGTTTGCGAGTTGACGTAATGTTTGCGAGTTGATGTAATGTTTGCGAGTTGACGTAATGTTTGCGAGTTGACGCAATGTTTGCAAGTTGACGTAATGTTTGCGAGTTGACGCAATGTTTGCGAGTTGACGTAATGTTTTCGACAAAAGGATTTTGAGGGCATGATCGATGGAACAATTTTCGAGGGGCCATTGGCTCAAAACTATATTTTCCCTCATAGACAATTCACGTACGTCTTTTTTTATATCATTTTCAAACAAAATCTTACTAGACCAGAATAGTCCATCGGTGTACATGTAAGTATTGTATGTCAAAGTATGTAGGCCTACGGTCCACGGCATGCTCCTGTCAAGTTCATGCCGCACAACAACTTGTTGGTTTTTTTCCTCACGCTACCCGATTGAAAATGGTACGATGTTACTCAATTCCCCCAAACATGTGTAAAACATTGTATACAGTATGTAAAACCTACATGTTTATTGCCATAGACAATGCATGTAATTCTTTTTTGTATATTATTTACAAACCATAAAATCTTAACCGAAATGCTGTCGACGTAGGTTGCGGAGTATCAGTATTGTATGTCATTCCATGGGTGCTCTTAAGCTTATGAAAACATCTTAATAGATGAGTTGTGTAAGAAAAAACTGCAATGATCCATGGATTTGTACACGGTTTTTGTTTGTGAACAGAGTTTTGTATGATATGGTGATGGTCATTTATAAAACATACGATGTGTTAATTATTGAATCAATTCCCATATACACAACATGTACGTCTTTTCCCTGTGTAAAACATGTGATGACATGTAATGTCCGATTGATTCAAAATACAAAACTTTGTACATGCATACATGTACACCCACATGTACATGTTTCCATACACGCGTAAATCTTTCATTTAAAAACGTGTAACGATCGATGTATGGCTGTGGGAATATAGTTGTATGAAAAAATTGCAATGATACACAGAGTTCGTATATGTGTTTTTGTTTGTGAACAGAGTTTTGTACTTGAAAATATGGTCATCTATGAAATATACGATGTGTAGTTGAATTAATTCAAAAATGCAAAAATTGTGCGTCACGTGACAGGGCCTTAAAAGGGCAAACTTTATGCCAATTAAGTTTGAACAAACCCCAGAAGAAGCAATCCAAAGAGGTAAGAACGAGAATTAAAAACATCTTATTGATAAAGCATGATTATTATCATGCGGAAAAGCCTTATGTGCTGTTTCAAACAGCCATAAACTCTAGTATTTTTTTTGAGTTTGTTCTGTGGCCCATAGACTTTGTACACAGATTTTTCTGCGCGGCACTTTGGTTACTTTTAAACAGCCGATCTTAACCAAACTTGGCCTGAATGAAGTCCGTATAGGGTAGTTGTGCCCCGAAACTTTTCATCATCATGACTTCAAAACTTGATTTTATATGATTTTTTAAAAATATTGTATAGCCCGTTCACTTTGTACACAGATTACGTGAACGTGGTCGTTGTTCAAAACATAAAGCTCGATCAATTTCCCATACACTATGTACAGTGTACATGTAGGCCTACGTACGCAATTCACTGTGATAACATACAATGCACATGTCCGATTCCGTGACACAAAACGTCGTTTACAACTTGCCATAGTTTGCACGTAATTCCTTTTATATATCATTAAATACCAGCACCAAATCTTAATCGAAATGCTATTGATGTAGGTTGCTCTGTACGCGAAAATATTGGTCATTAAAAAGAACATACGATGTCAACAACATAAATACAAGGCGCGTTCAGATGTTTGATAGCCTGGATTATATATGCCGCTTTTTCATTTACTTCCTTATCATAGTTGCCAGCAAAGCAGCGTAAATGCTGATTTTGACCCGTGTTTTGACCAGACAACCACGCACGCGCAGCAATCTACTTATACCGTTTTCAGTACGTAAGGTTGCACCCAAGTAAATAAACTCCCGCGGACAACAGTGATAAATCCCCAAACTTCAAAAATCGTTGAAAAATATACAGAACTCTCACAGCTGTTCAAGTTGCACAGAAAAATGATGATGAACATGTAACCTTTCATTTTCTTTTCATTTTATGGTAGGGTGACGGTTGAATTTTTCAGTTATACTCATTCTCAGCTGACCACCCCTAAAACAAGGTACGGATCACTCCAGTCAAAGAAGCCATTTAAAAAAAAAACATCCCTCTGCAAAGCGGCTGAAATAGACCCGCTTTCTCACCCAATTGCATCAAAAATGGTCACAAATGGAAGCCCAGAGTCCAGGCAGGAGGCCCAGTGCCATATTTCTTCAATCCTTCATTTTCATAGCTCTCACAACTCTCTTATTTCAAATATATTGAGTGCTTAACTTTTATTCATGAGCTCGGCGGACCCATTTGGCCACTACATGTATTTACTTGGCTGCACCCGTATCTCCCGAGCGCACGGTTTTGAATAACGCCCTCTTTTGATTAAAACGAGAAATCATTTCCCGAAGACGATATCATTTATTTGCTGAATCAAACAACATCAGCGATGTGTATTTAATTAGAGAAATATTCTACATCATATGCGGAAAAGCCATATGTGCTGTTTTCAACAGCCATAAACTCTAGTATTTTTTGGGTTTTCCGCGCAAGCGAAAACCCTTTATTTTTGTTCTGTTTTTTTTTTTTAGGCTTTTTCGCGCAAGCGAAAAGCCTTTATTTCTGTTCTGTTTTTTTTTCTTTCTTCTTCCTCTTCCTCTTCCTCTTCCTGTCGCTTGAGTTACCATAGACTTTTTCTAGGTGGCACTTTTGTCACTTTTAAACAGTCGATTTTAACCAAACTTGGTCTGAAGGAAGTCCATATAGGGTAGTTGTCTCCCGAAACTTTTCGGCATCATGACGTCATAACTTGATTTTATATGAATTGTTTTAATATTTCTCACAGCCCGTTGACTTTGTACACAAATTACGTGACAATATGGTCGTGTACAAAACGTATGATGCTTGAATGACTCAACTCTCCCCATACATGTACACTGCATTGTACGTACGCAATTCACTGCACTGTGTGTATGGCATTCATAATAATGTTCGCGGATTGCGTGACTCGATCAAAACTTCGTTTATAATGTTCCCAAAGACATTTTCATGTAAGACTATTTATATGTCGTTAAATACCAACACAAAATATCGAAATGCTATCGATGTAGGTTGCCGTATTGTACGTCATTTTATGGGTCGCATTAATATTAGCTATATGTCAACTTAATACTTGGGAAGAGTTGTATGGAAAAGTGCAATGATACATAATTTGTTTTGTTTTTTTGTACGTGGCAATATGATAAGTTTTACACATCAACAAATTACGTGACATAATGTCACGCCCTTTTCCCTAGACTTAAGTGTCATCAGAGTGATTTCATGTTCTCGATATAATTTTGTATAAATATTCTATTCCGTAGGACTATTTCAATGCAAAATACATTCGGCCATTGTTAGTACACGGTGGTCCGTTTTACACGGCCGTTTCATAGTGGCAACCACCATACACCGGCGAACCACGGTCGGTGGACGGACGGCGTGCCGATGCCGCCTAGCCGCTGCTGAACCGCCGGGGGCACGACTTTGAGTTGCGCACTGGGTCGGGACGTGATGTCGGATTGATCGTTGACTCAAAGCTATATTTTCCCTCATAGACAATGCACGTACGTCTTTTTTTATATCATTTTCAAACAATTTTTAATAATACATAGAAGGAACGGCCGATCGCTTCGAAAATTGGTAGGTTTGGGAAATAGAGGTTGGCGATTGTAATAATGAAGTCATGACAACTTCATCACTAATTTTTTTATGAATTTTTCAATCTTTCTCACGCTACCCGATTGACATGAAAATAATGATCATAGTTAATCATACGACGTGATGCTCGATCGACTCAATTTCCCAAAACATGTGTAAAACATTGTTTACAATATGTAAAACTTACATGTTCATTGTCGAATCCATATGTCTGTTGAATTTTCAGAATTATTAACAAAATGTTTGCGAGTTGACGTAATGTTTGCGAGTTGACGTAATGTTTGCGAGTTGACGTAATGTTTGCGAGTTGACGTAATGTTTGCGAGTTGACGTAATGTTTGCGAGTTGACGTAATGTTTGCGAGTTGACGCAATGTTTGCAAGTTGACGCAACGTTTGCGATTTGACGTAATGTTTGCGAGTTGACATAATGTTTGCGAGTTGATGCAATGTTTGCGAATTGACGTAATGTTTGCGAGTTGACGCAATGTTTGCGAGATGACGCAATGTTTGCGAGTTGACATAATGTTTTCGACAAAATGATTTTGAGGGCATGATCGATGAAACAATTTCCGAGGGGCCATTGGCCGGGCCCGGTGTACGTCATGCCAAAAGGTGTCCGTTGCCAAATAGTGTCTGCGGAGCATGCGCAGTGAAGCCTGGACACTTGTTGGACACTTGTTGGCCGAAACTGTTCATCATTATGACGTCATCAGGTGTCATGTGACTAGCGATTTGAATTTAAAAATCAAAATCTTTAAAAAATCTACAAAAAAACAACGGTTTGAGATATTTAGTTGATTCTTTCACCAAAAGTGATTGTTAGGCACGGTCTTTCTTTATGACACATTACTTGACCTCTGTGACCTCTACTTCCGGTCAAACAGGAAGTAGCTCCTCATTTAAAAGTGGTAAGAGCTATAGGATCATGATTCTTTCACCAAAAGTCAATGTAAGGCAAGGTCTTTCATTGTGATACATAACTTGACCTCGGTGACCGTTACTTCCGGTTAAACCGGAAGTTGCTCCTCATTTAAAAGTGGTAAGAGCTAAAATCACGATTCTTTCTCTAAATATCAAAGTTAGGCAAGGTCTTTCTTTGAGACACATTGCTTGACCTCTGTGACCTCTTCTTCCGGTCAAACCGGAAGTAGCTTCTCATTATAAAGTGGTACGAGCTAGGATAATGATTCTTTCACAAAAAGTGAATGTTAGGCAAGGTCTTTCTTTGAGACACAATGCTTGACCTCTGTGACCTCTACTTCCGGTTTAACAGGAAGTATTTCCTCTTTCCAAAGCGGTAAGATCTATGATCATGATTGTTTTTTTCAATTGTCCATTAGGGGATCCCTTTCTTTGTTTAACAGTTGTAATTCAATTTATAATATCATATGCGGAAAAGCCCTATGTGCTGTTTGCAACAGCCATAGATGTCTAGTTTTTTCTTCCTCTTCTTCCTGCAGATTTCGTATAGACTTTGTACAGGGGCATTCTACACGCCACTTTGGTCACTTTTAAACGGCTGATCTTAACCAAACTTGGTATGTAGGAAGTCCATATAGGGTAGTTGTCTCCCGAAACTTTTCGTCATTATGACGTCATCAGGTGTCACGTGACAGTGTCTTAAAGGGGCAAACTTCAGACATCAATTATGAACGAACCCTAAGTTTGATTGAGTTGAATCTTGGTATGTGTCTAAGTCGGGAAGTGTTATATCGAAAAATTTCAATGACGTCATCATGGCGTCATCAGGTGTCACGTGACAGTGTCTTAAAGGGGCAAACTTCAGACATAAATTATGAACGAACCTTAAGTTTGATTGAGTTGAAACTTGGTATGTATCTAAGTCGGGAAGTGTTATATCCAAAATTGCAATGACGTCATCATGACGTCATTCTCTGATTTTTTATGATTTATTGAAATTTTGGGTTATTAAAGTTCTTTTAACGATATCAAGTAAACAAAACAAGATATCTTTGAAATTCTTTTTGATAATTCTTAAGCATACACCATAGATGAACACTGCATAGACAAAAAATCGGTGATGTCATCATGACGTCATAAAAATTGCATTTTTTATAACACACAGTAGAAACGGCCGATCGCCTCGAAAATTGGTAGGTTGGGGAAATGGAAGTTGCGGATCGTTATTATGAAGTTACGTCACGACGGCGTCATCACTTGAATTTTTATGATTTATTAAATCTTTCTCACGCTAGCCCAATGACTTGTACAGAGCTCTGTACGTGAAAATATTGGTCATAAAATGAAACTTTCGATTGAAACACCATTCATGCCAGGCGCGCGAAAGGTTGTTTGCCTGCTTTATTTATGCCGTGTTCTCCTTCTTTTCCTGATCATAGTTGCCTACAGCGTAAATGCTGTTTTTGACAAGACAACCACGCACGCGCAACAATCTACTTAGACCGTTTTCAGTAATGCATGAATCGGTAATCCGAGCACACGGTTTTGAATGGCGCCCTCTTTTGATTAATCAAAGTACATAGTTGCTTGTTTTAATCAAAAGAGGGCGCCATTCAAAACCGTCTGCTCGGATGACTGTTATTCGTTAGGCCATGCCAGGGGTGCTTTGTTATCAGACAGCAGTGTTTACCCGTTTGCATCTATATGGCACACAGTCACACATAGTTTTATAAAACCACTTTATGTGGCCAAGACACCTGACGTAAGATTAAAGGGGCACACTTCAAAACTCCAAAAGTGATTTGTTTAACTCAAGTTTTCTACATTTAGATACGGTCACTTTTAAAAAATCTGTCTCAATCAAACAAAATAAGTGATGTGTTTTAATTGGAGAAATATTTTATATCATTATGCGGAAAAGCCATGTGTTCTGTTTTAAACAGACACAACCTCTAGTTTTTTCTTCCTCTTCTTCCTGCAGATTTCGTATAGACTTTGTACAGGGGCATTCTACACGCCACTTTGGTCACTTTTAAACGGCTGATCTTAACCAAACTTAGTATGTAAGAAGTCCATATAGGGAAGTTGTCTCCCGAAACTTTTCGTCATTATGACGTCATCAGGTGTCACGTGACAGTGTCTTAAAGGGGAAAACTTCAGACATCAATTATGAACGAACCCTAAGTTTGATTGAGTTGAAACTTGGTATGTATCTAAGTCGGGAAGTGTTATATCGAAAAATTTCAATGACGTCATCATGACGTCATCAGGTGTCACGTGACAGTGTCTTAAAGGGGCAAACTTCAGACATCAATTATGAACGAACCCTAAGTTTGATTGAGTTGAAACTTGGTTTGTATCTAAGTCGGGAAGTGTTATATCGAAAAATTTCAATGACGTCATCATGACGTCATCAGGTGTCACGTGACAGTGTCTTAAAGGGGCAAACTTCAGACATCAATTATGAACGAACCTTAAGTTTGATTGAGTTGAAACTTGGTATGTATCTAAGTCGGGAAGTGTTATATCGAAAAATTGCAATGACGTCATCATCATGACGTCATTCTCTGATTTTTTATGATTTATTGAAATTTTGGGTTATTAAAGTTCTTTTAACGATATCAAGTAAACAAAACAAGATATCTTTGAATTTCCTCTTGATAATTCTTAAGCATACACCATAAATGAACACTGCATAGACAAAAAATCGGTGATGTCATCATGACGTCATAAAAATTGCATTTTTTATTACACACAGTAGAAACGGCCGATCGCCTCGAAAATTGGTAGGTTGGGGAAATGGAAGTTGCGGATCGTTATTATGAAGTTACGTCACGACGGCGTCATCACTTGATTTTTTATGATTTATTAAATCTTTCTCACGCTAGCCCAATGACTTGTACAGAGCTCTGTACGTGAAAATATTGGTCATAAAATGAAACATACGATTGAAACACCATTCATGCCAGGCGCGCGAAAGGTTGTTTGCCTGCTTTATATATGCCGTGTTCTCCTTCTTTTCCTTATCATAGTTGCCTACAGCGTAAATGCTGTTTTTGACAAGACAGCCATGCACGCGCAACAATCTACTTAGACCATTTTCAGTAATGCATGAATCGGTAATCCGAGCACACGGTTTTGAATGGCGCCCTCTTTTGATTAATCAAAGTACATAGTTGCTTGTTTTAATCAAAAGAGGGCGCCATTCAAAACCGTCTGCTCGGATGACTGTTATTCGTTAGGCCATGCCAGGGGTGCTTTGTTGTCAGACAGCAGTGTTTACCCGTTTGCATCTATATGGCACACAGTCACACATAGTTTTATAAAACCACTTTATGTGGCCAAGACACCTGACGTAAGATTAAAGGGGCACACTTCAAAACTCCAAAAGTGATTTGTTTAACTCAAGTTTTCTACATTTAGATACGGTCACTTTTAAAAAATCTGTCTCAATCAAACAAAATAATTGATGTGTTTTAATTGGAGAAATATTTTATATCATTATGCGGAAAAGCCATGTGTTCTGTTTTAAACAGACACAACGTCTAGTTTGCTCATGTTTTCGTTCCATTTTTAGTTTGTTCAGACTTATTGTTCTGATTTGATTGAAGGATTCTAATTTGACATTTGCTGTACTTTTCGTGGGTATGGGTGTAAGTATGTGGTTTGGTGGATACTTGGAGAAACGGCTGGGAGCTCGTCTTGCCGTATTGCTAGGAGGATGGACCATGAGGTAATAAGTATATCTTATTGTAACACAAGAAATATAATAAACAGATAATGGCATCTGTGTGCGGCTGAAGTATACTTAATGAAATGTCTTCCGTGGTGGGGCGAAAGAGTTGGGGGAAAATATCTTCAGCGAAAAGATTTTCAAAAGGTCTGTTATTACGATTTTGAAGTCAGGAATTAAAGATTTTTTAAAATCTTAAAAATCACTTGTAAATGGACATCCTCCCTTCATTGAAATACGCGTCGATCCTGTCTTGATTTGTTTCTAATTATAGCCCTAACCCTGTCGGATAATTTCAGCCAAGATATTTTAATATAATTGTAAAATCAACAATTATTTTGTTTGTATTTTTGCACTGTCTTGCTTGTCTAAAATCAGGACATCTTCATTATTAACCACTCATGAAATGATTTTTGATTGTGATGTTCTCTTTTCCCTTACAGTCTTGGTGTACTTCTATCCTATGTAACAGTGAAACATTCATTTGCACTTTTCTGCCTTACCTATGGTGTGCTACAGGGAATTGGTATAGGCACTGCCTACGCAGTACCATTAATATGTGCAATGCGTGTAAGTATTTTTGTGTTCCTTCCTTCGTTTATTTGAATATAAATCCAATCAGTGCTAGACTTACTTAGTGATTGATCCTCTTTATCAATATGTAAGCATATGTTACTATAATGATATTTGAACCCAACGTTCCGACCATCACGCAGAGTGATGACATCTTCAAACTGTTTTCAATTCACGTCCAAAGCATACTACATAGCTGTCAGACCAAAATCTTAAATCATTGGACCATTATACCACTATATGGTGCAGAATCTATTAAATTGAAAAGTAATGTTGACAGCTTTCTGAAATTTAGAGGGCACAATCTGAAACACTGTTTAACCTTTGAGAAAGATCAACCTAGGATCGAAACGTCAGGCCCAGGAATTGTATATATTTTGGGTCATTATTTTGGTTGATAAGCAGTTTGCAGCAGTATATTACTTGTATTTATTTTGCACTTCTTTGGTTTTGTTTTCCTGGCAGTGGATACCGAAACGAAAAGGTTTAGTGAGTGGCATTATCGTATCAGGTTTCGGTGGTGGCTCGATCATCTTTAATCAAGTTCAGACAGCTTTCATTAATCCTACCAACCTAAAGGCAAATGTCTCTTTGCCAAATATCCCGGGTGAAACGTGAGTATAATCAAGGCTGATTCGAAGCCGTTTCTTTGAAGGTTTCAAATCGACATGCTTAGACATATTAATGAAAGTGAAAGGCCTCAGCCTTCCAGCAGGTTGTATACTTCTTCTAGGAAGGTTTCATACAGTATATGCCTTTTTAAACATAATATCATTCGGTAAACTAGATTGAAGTCACTAGCGCAAACGATGGCAAAGTGAATATTATCTATTCAAACCGTTTATAGCAAGCTCTTTGTTTCATTACCATGCATCCCTTATAAAATAGGAACACACAAAAACAATCAATCGCGCTATCCATACGTTAACAGAACAATCGGCTACCTACATAATTATAATAAGGTATTGGCCTACAGACATGTAATTTGTATTCAATACATAATATTCATATTTGAATTAATTTCCATTTATTCAACAAATGGTACCGACGTGAAGTGTTTTCTGAGATTGTAGCTGCTGTCTGTTGTAAGATGAAAGGTGTTACATCTTGAAGTTACTTAACCCCATTCAAGGCTTGTCTAGGAAGAGGAAGTTAAAGAAAGTCACTTGCACTTTATATATAGTAAATACCGTGTGTTTTGAACACCTTCACGTGTGTGTCAATGCTATTTCCCTTATCTTGTGTTATACATTTTGTATGGAGACTTTACCGCGATTATTGGCTGGCGACAGAAAAAGACAAACCATTAATAAAGATGATGTTGACTGATGTTTGTTTTATTATATACGTTTTTATAGATATTTTGAGGAAGGTACCTTGCTGAGAAGGGTTCCATATTCCTTCCTTCTGTGTGGAGGATGTTATGCTGTATTACAATTACTTGGATGTTTGATGCTGTTACATTTACCTGAGGTAAATCATGTACATGTATATACACACCCCAGGAACCTCTCATACACTTTCTATCAATGCAGGAAGCTGGAAAAATAGGTAGATCGTCAAGATTTTACTTTCTCTTGCGACGTGGAGCTTGAGTTGGGCCTTGATAGGGCATAATCAAATATTTGAATTAAATACATTACGTAAACTATTTTTCTGTTATGCATTATTCTTCCAAACAAAACAGTCCACATAAAGTTGGAAGTGATTGTCTAAAATCGCCTTTTAGAAATCACCCTTTTTTGCTTTAATGTTCTTACTCGGGATTCGTTCCCGTCATCAAAAAGATTGAAATACGAAAGCCAAATTCGTTGAAGTTAGAACTCCGTCTTCTTCATTATAAGCTAGTATCATAAGGAATATCTTCTTCAGTATCGTACTGAAGGTCTATGTGTTGCTTCTGAGTCTTGTCTATATGGTAATCTACGTACCTTCCAATTAAATCACAGTCTATGACACCGACACATATCATGACCCTGTCTTCGTGTTGCATTTACAGGACACCGAAACTGACAGTAAAATTGCTCTGGTAAAACGATCAAGAGATGTACATGTCGGTGCATCTGATGCCGATAGCTCTGATGATGACAATGACAGTCATGACAGACAGCACGCTGACGAGAAAACCTCTGGTCTCAACCTTCATCCCAAAGATGTAGTCCAGACACGGGCATTCTGGACACTGTGGACATCGCTGTTACTTAACGCACAGGCAACAGTTTTTATTTCAACCTCGTACAAGGTAAGAACTCCGTTTTTAGCGTTTCGACTTGAAGGGTGCTAGAGGTCGTGACAAACAAGATCTATTATGCGCCATTGCGATGAAACAAGTACATGTACATTGGGTACATGTACCCAATCTTTTCATTATCTCCATATACATATACAGTCCATGAACACTAAAAAAATGTCATGCTTGGCAAGGTGGTAAATGCATGTGAAAAAAAAAACAATTCTTTAAGTTAAAAACTTGATGCGGGTGATATTGAGTTTGAAGCTCTTACTTTGGACAACATCTTGTCCACAATGAGACTTCGTCAGTAGGGTTGATCTAGGGACCGCACACTGACCTACAAACACCACATCGAAGCTCTCCGCCGTAAGGTCAACGTGAGGAACGGCCTCCTTCGCTGTCTGGCAGGCTCAACCTGGGGTGCGTACACCTCTACCCTTCGGTCTGGAGGATGCACCACACTAAATAAACTCCCATTGACCTTAGTGTAAAAATCCCTCAACTTCACAGTTCAAAAAACCCCATCTAGAAGTTTCTCAGTTGTTGGTGCAATAGTGTAAATGATAGTGTGAACTCTCATCTACCCAATTCTTTTCAATTTTTCGTTGGGTAACCGATTGGATTTTTTGCTAATTGCCCCAAGAAAAAAACACCCCCGAAATGTCCTTCTTCCGTAACCGACTTGCTACGAGTTTTCATGACAATGTAGGACCGGATTTTAAACCAAAATATCTCAAGTCTCCACAACAGGCTGAAGCACTGAACCCCCAGGTTGTCATAACCAGTCAAAATTACACAATATATTAATTGCACGACCCCCCAAATTGCATATTTTAAAAACATTTGAGGGTACACACATTATGATAATCAGCTCGGCGCATTGATTTTTGACCTATTTAGGTGCATCCTGGAGCACTAGCCCTCGTGTACAGCGCCGCCGAGTATGCATCACCCGTGTGGTCTCGCAGCACCCATACAAGGAAGCTGGACGTAAGCCTGAATGACACAATGCGCATCGTTACCGGCTGCCTGCGCCAAACTGAGACGACGTTCCTTCCCGTCCTCGCTAGAATCGTGCCACCTGACATCCGGCGCGAGTCGCAGGTTGCTCGAATCACGAAAATGGCGACAACCCGAGTCACCTCCTCCAATGAACAACGTCTCAAGTCACGACCAGTGGCGTCGCCAAGGGGAGGGGGGGGGGCACGTGCCCCCCTGGAAAACCTCGTGAACCCCCCCCCCCCCCCCCCCCCCCCCGCATGCCCCCCATTTGAGATTTGGGTTGGTGAAAAAAATAGAATATATATTGTAGTGTCCCCCCCCCCCCCCCCCAACAATTGCTAGTGCCCCCCTTGTGCCCCCCAAGACTCAAAAGTCTGGTGACGCCACTGGTCACGTCGACCTTTCTCCCGACACGCTGCCCATCTCGTCGCAAATAACTATGATCCACCCAAGGCGTGGAACGACCGTATTGATGCTGGTCCACCTCTCATTCGATCTGCCTGTCCCCCGCCCAGCCCGTCGCTGCCGCCCGGTGCTGACCTACCGCGTAAGCAGTGGGTGCGACTCAACCGTCTTCGCTCCGGCACTGCTCGCGTCGGTGAGACCCTCCAACGTTGGGGCATGCAAGAAGCAGCCTCATATCCATGTGGCCACCAGACCCAGACCGTGGAGCACGTGGTGACTGACTGCGTCTTGGGGACCTCACTGTTCTTTGCTGTTCGAACGCCGAAACGAGATCCTGGCTCAGCGAACTGCCCATTGAACTTTAATTTCTGATGATTTGACTTTTGATATCGTTGATATATCTAGGGGTGATCCCAAGGTCCATCCCGAGGTCAATAAGTGGGGATGTACACCCACCTCACCCCAAGTATTAACCTGCGCCCTTCACTTGTACTAGCAATGTTCATACGCTGTGCTCTGGACTATACCAACATTGGACGGAATAGTCTGATTTGCTGAGAATCATAACATGAATGGACCCATAGCCTTGTATTCAATGTCTTGTGTAAATAATTCTCATAAGACGGCAGGCTATACGGTCGCACGAATGGCAGGAGGCTATACAATCGCACTTGCACTGTTTCAAAGGTATTTGTAACATACCCAAACAGAAATGTTCACAGATTCACGTATAACTTTAAAAAATAAGGAGATGGTGCTGGTATAAACATACCATTAAAATATTCCTCCTGAAAAGTGTGAGTGCTGTTCTGTGACCTTTACCAATCATGTATTACACCTTCAAGGCAATGGATGACTCATAAAGAAGCGACCTTTTTTCGCCTACGGCTCTGGGTTTCATTCATTGCCTTCTGTTGAATATGAGTATTTTTGTTAATTACAGACCTATGGACAGAGCTTCATCTCTGATGACAAGTTTCTGGCTCTAGTCGGGTCCCTTTGTTCTGTCTTCAATGCATCTGGAAGGATATTTTGGGGTCATCTTGCAGATATGTATTCATACAAGGTACATTTTCATTCAGATGTCATTTCACCGAGAATGCATATATCCATGCAATCTCTGGAGAGATATGTGAACACTTCAGAAACTGATTTTGATACTATAGAGATACACTCCAGATTTATGTTCGCGCATGAGTCATGGGATATTGCCATCGAAGTATTAAAAAAAATCAAGTAAATCAGGCACATTATCAATTATCAAATTAGAATACTTAGAGTATTAAACGAACACTTCATGGTTTGATCCTAGCACTGCCTCAAAAGCCTTAGCCTTTGAGAAGGATCTGCTCGAAACATTATTTATTTCACGTCATTATAAGGTGGTGATAAGCAGTTTACAGTAGTTCACTACTTGTACTGATCAAATGTTCATATAATGTATAATATTTGACAATAAGACCAAGCTTTATCAACTGTGTATCGTGAGAATTTATTTAATTTCACTGATTTCCCAATTAATATCAGTTCTTGACTGTTTCCATTACAGGTTGTTACAACATCCCTGTGTTGTTTTATGGCAGCATTAATGTTGACATACATAGTAACAAACAGGACCGATAGAATCATGTTTGTCATTTGGACATGTGCCATATTCTTCACCTTCTCGGGCAACTACGCACTTTTTCCAACAGCCACTGCAAGGTTAGTATTAAAAAGTATGTGATGTGCAATAGTGGGTCGGGGTATTTGATATGTGAATCAATGGGTCAGGCTATCTGATATGTGAATCAGTGGGTCAGGCTATCTGATATGTGAATCAATGGGTCACGCTATATTATGTGTGCACTAGTGGGTCAGGCTATCTGATATGTGAATCAGTGGGTCAGGCTATCTGATATGTGCATCAATGGGTCACGCTATATTATGTGTGCACTAGTGGGTCAGGCTATCTGATATGTGAATCAGTGGGTCAGGCTATCTGATATGTGAATCAATGGGTCAGGCTATCTGATATGTGAATCAGTTGGTCAGGCTATCTGATATGTGAATCAATGGGTCAGGCTATTTGATATGTGAATCAATGGGTCAGGCTATCTGATATGTGAATCAGTGGGTCAGGCTATCTGATATGTGAATCAATGGGTCAGGCTATCTGATATGTGAATCAGTGGGTCGGGCTATCTGATATGTGAATCAGTGGGTCGGGCTATCTGATATGTGAATCAATGGGTCAGGCTATCTGATATGTGAATCAATGGGTCAAGCTATCTGATATGTGAATCAGTGGGTCAGGCTATCTGATATGTGAATCAATGGGTCAGGCTATCTGATATGTGAATCAGTGGGTCGGGCTATCTGATATGTGAATCAATGGGTCAGGCTATCTGATATGTGAATCAATGGGTCAGGCTATTTGATATGTGAATCAATGGGTCATGATATCTGATATGTGAATCAATGGGTCAGGCTATCTGATATGTGAATCAATGGGTCAGGCTATTTGATATGTGAATCAGTGGGTCGGGCTATCTGATATGTGAATCAATGGGTCAGGCTATATTATGTGTGCACTAGTGGGTCAGGCTATATGATATGTGAATCAAAGGGTCAGGCTATGTGATATGTGAATCAGTGGGTCAGGCTATATGTGATATGTTCATTAGTGGGTCAAGCTATGTGATATGTTCATTAGTGGGTCAGGCTCCCACATCTTATTTATATTTTGTTTTGATTGACCCACAGGACATTTGGCATGGATTACGTAGGTTTGAACTATGGTTTGGTATTCACATCTCAAAGCTTTGCTGGCCCAGTCAATGTCTTCCTATTAAGTGCCTTACATGATATCATTGGATGGTTTGGAATGTTCGCGATGGTTGCTGGTCTGTCTCTTCTAAGTAAGTTCATTCTTTTCTTCATTCCAGTCAACTGTGTTGTTTTGACTATTGATAAACTCTACTAAAAAGCAATTCATTCTGCCTACAAATTGCGATGCTGAGTAACGTCACATGTGGATATCCGTATGACTGATCATTTTGCAAGGAATATCCAGCATTTGTAAATTTATTGTCAAAGTATTCATACATACATTTCTTTCTGTTATTATGTCTTTGTTTACTGATACATTATATCACATTCACATACAGTGCTCAATTTCTAGAAGCTGTGGAATGATTGAAAACTAAAAACGAAAAATACATCATCTAGGACAATATTGTGACATCTTTCAGTACAGAGAGAGTATTGCTATTTCAGATTTAGTCATAACAATGAATATATCTCCTGTTTCTTCACAGGTGCGGTAATAACATTGACATTCAACGTGAAGACGTTAAGTGGTACTTCAGTGTAGCTTTTAAAAGCCTCAATGAAACTGCAAGCTTCGGGTAACGGGTGCTTGGTCTTAGGGTATTGTTAGAGGCTCTGGCTTCATCGCGTATAAATAGCGGTGGACATATCGTCATGTTGCATAGTTATGATAACATTGTGTATAAAGACGATTCGTTTTCAACATAATAACGAATAATCCTTCGGCTACGTCATCCGACTTTTGTTCTGCGTTTGATTTTGGTGCAACAAATAATAATAATTCCGTCAGTTCACTTTCAGTCTTTTAAAATATTATTCTTTACTTTTTAAAACAAAATGTAACTTTTTAATCATTGTTTTTTTTTCACTCGAAACCTATAAAACAATTATTTCAATCAAAGATTCTTCATTCCGATAAGCTAGGCACAATCAACATGTTGCATGAAAAAAGACGGCCCCTGTGCGACTTCTATTAGTTTCTATTAAAGGTAATATCATACTTTGGTTTTTGTCAAAGTACAGATTAATGTGCACAAATATCAAGGAAGATACAGTAACAGTCATCTCTGAAAATTTAAGTCCCATACGGTGCCCACTTTTTGAGAAAATCGTGAAAAACGGCCACAGTATTTCTTAAGTCTTTTCTTTTTTATTTTTGATCTTTTAAAAGATCAAAAAGATTTCCGGTCGTTTGTTTAATTTCTGGATAAATTCACCATTTCAAGCGGAAACATTTTGACGGTAGGTTTCTACCAGCACCATCTTCATACCCTGAAAGTTATACGTAAATCTGTGAACATTTCTGTTTTGGTGTTTTACCAAAGTATGATACTACCTTTAAAGGTAGTTTTCGTCGGTAGCATACTTTTGGTAACATACTGCATACGCAACAGAAATCTTCACAGATATACCTATAATTTCAGGGTATAAATATGGTGATGGTAGAAACATACCGTTACAATTAAAGATGCTGTATTTATCCAGAAAATAGTAAAAACCAGTGACCAAAAATAAAAGAGAAACGACTTAAGAAAAACTGTTGCCTTTTTTTCGCTGTTTTTTTAAAAAAGCGTTCACTGTATGGGACTGAAATTTTCACAGATGACTGTCACTGTGTCTTCCTTGTTTAATTTTTTGTGCACATGAATCGGCATTTCTTTGACAAAATCCAAAGTATCATATTACCTTTAATAGTTTGACAATGACAATTGTCAATGGGAAATTAATATCGAGTTCCCCAATACACATAGCAGGCAGATTAATGGGCAGAGAACTTGGGCCAATTTCATAGAGCTGCTTAGCACAAAAAATCACTAAGCATGACATTTCTGCTTTAGTAAAACAAGGATTAACAAATACAGTTCTGTGTGTTGTGTATCACTTGTGATTGTTCTTGCTGTTGTTCGCTGACCCTGAATATCAAATCAAATTTTCAATGGTGGTTTGTTTTATTGGGCAAGCCACTTTTGTGCTAAGCAATTTTTTGTGCTAAGCATCTCTATGAAATTGACCCTATATCAATCACAACTTAATTGAAGAGAAGAGTTGTCACAGTCATATCTGTAATATCTGTAACTAACTCCCGTATATGTTTTCCTTTGTTTTGGGTGCTTGATTAATTTCTTTGGTCACCTAATTCATTCAAATATTTAGCCTTTATTTTTGTTTGGTTTACTTTGACTTTTTGCTCGGACCATTACCATTGTGTATTGACTTTCTTGTATCCAGATATTATCCTTTTGTAGTTCATTAATTGGTCCTAATTACTTATTGAATATTTGGCAGTCATCTGTTACTAATCTGCAGTTTATGTATCCTTTCACACAATGTCAATTCATTAATTATGTATATTATCCGGTAATTGATTATGTATAAAGCAGTCCATCAAAGTTCATCGAACTTAATTAATGTTTTGAGTTCATTGTTTGTTTGTCTTTTATTTCTTTCATATATTTAAATCTTAAAATAACCCAAACTGACCGACTCAAAGAGGATACGGCTTTCATTTATCGCTGGTCCATTCAACCCTTTGTTGTTTTTTGTTTGTCTTGTTTGCACAACCCCACCCTCCCACAGCCCCCCCCCCCCCCCCACCCACACAAACAACCACCACCACCACCACCACCACCACCACCACCACCACCACCACCACCACCACCACCACCACCACCACCAACACCACCACCACCACCACCACCACCACCAACTGCACCACCAACACCACCACCACCACCACCACCAACTGCACCACCAACACCACCACCACCACCACCACCACCACCACCACCACCACCACCACCACCACCACCACCACCACTACCCCCAACCATACTCGCGCCTGGAGGAATCAATCCACCACATGTTGAGTGATTGTCGAGCGTGGCCATACATGTATATGGTTCAAAATTTCTTTTAACTTACAAGAATATAATTCCATTCTTGTATGTATTATCCGCTAACACAGATCAGCCGTGTACAGCCACTAAGTATACGGAGGTTTTACGGAGATATGTCGAACACAGAAGTTATGATCAGGAATGAGGACAATCATTTAGGGTTTGAAAAAAGGTTTTCTGATTGCGCAATCACGATCCATTGATAAACGGGGGAGCCCCGTGAGTCATAGGTATTTCATCATTCCGCTCAGTAGGATCTGGCCATTTGTAATACAGCAACTGTGAGTGAAGGGACGTACATGTACTTCCTCCATAGCAGCAGCAGTAGCCGTTGAGATTCAACTAATTATATTCAGTTATTGCAATGATATACAGGATTATACCACTACATGATGTTCCTTTCGCAAGGGAGAAGAGTGCACCGATATAATGGTAAGCTTGTTATAAATGCGACTGAAGACTAACACGTTAAAATAAATCATCAATTTTCGAATGTCTTGCGGTATTTTCACTTGTTTTCCTCTTTTGGTTTCAAGTGCTTGGTAATCATATTCACGTATGCAGTCGAATTGGAGGAAATATTAAACCCAACCTGAAGTCAAAACAAATTGGATCTACAAGGAAACTGTTTTCTTTTCTTTTTTCAGTAAAAGCAGTAAAAGCAGTAAAAGCAGTAAAAGCAGTAAAAGCATATTCTGACGTTCTGTCGCCATCGTTTTCCGGAACATCACCGTCGTTTTCGCAATAGCAAACTTATCTGCATGACAGCGTAAATCTATATTTGATTGGTTTTCCTCATTTAAGTATGAGAACGAAAATAGCCTGTAATAATGGCATTAATACGTATATCGGTCTATATGCTTAAAATAGGCACAAGAAAATAGAGGCAGGTTTGTCATCAGAGTGTTGCAATAGCCCCTAAACATATACAGATATGCAGTATTATTACATTGTATAGTCAACGTATCGATCTTGATTTTGATTATTGCCATTTGAAATGAGTGCTGACTCGATCCTTGAGATATACTACAGGTAAAAATGAAATCAGAATTCCACCTCCCCTGATCAAAACAACACCCTATATTTGCAATAATAAAGATAGTTTTTCAACATCAGCAATTAGTCAAGAAAAAGCAACTGGACTTATTTCAGAGAATTCAAGCTCAATTCTTCTGCTTGGCAGATTTCGACCAATAAGGCATATTTATGACAGCTATAGTCGCACGGAACCGTCATTGTTTGGCACAAGACAAGTCAACCGATAGGCCAACATCTCGACTCCGTGTCGTAGATGGGATGATCGTTACCTTATAATAGCATTTAATTGAGAAACCTCCATTCACAAACAACACGTACGTACGACAGGATTTCCACAAAACGTGTCTGGAGATGGGCCCTACAATATACAAATAGATAAATAATATAACTGTGTCTGGAGTTTCAAAAAAAAAAATACCCCCTTCCGACTGGGTCGAATTTACACAATTTTTGCGAACAATACTTACTGAACATAAAATTATAAAGTCAAATATTGAAATAAAAATGTTATAAAAATTATCGTGTTTATATAAATTATGCAATAATTTTACGTTAAGTTACAGCGCCGGTACGGTTTTCCGCGTGTCTGTGGTTCAAATCCTGCTCTAGTATTTTTTTTGTTCACTCTTCAATGACTTAAGATTAATCCAATCAGATTCCCTTGTGCTAAATTCAATTAAATCTTGTGAAAAAAAAGAAGAAAATGGACAATTTGAGACACCGCCAACACAAGGCTGGAAGCTCAGTTGGTATAGCACCAGAACGGCATCCTGAGGGTCGCAGGTTCGAATCCCGCTCCATTGAATTGTCTTTGTTCACCTTTCAATAACTTTAAAAAGGTGATAAGTGCTGAAGACTGGTCATAATGTGTTTGAATATTTTATACACGCATGTATACGTG
>OZ020262.1:3003783-3039137 GCA_963971285.1 Astropecten irregularis | reverse complement strand
GGTTGTCTTAAAATTTATTAATTAGCTGTATTTTAATCTGAAAAGACAATATTTTTTTATTTTTTTTTGTGGAGGGAAAGGCAAAATCATACATGTAGCCGTGTTACACAAATCAGGAGAGCGGACCCAAATGGTCTTACCACAATGCCAACAAAATGACGGACACATACAAAGTTATAGAGTCATCTTGGTTTTCTATTTCTACCTCCATGATAGCTCAGAAAAAGGAAAAACCGGACTGCTCTCTTAGAAGTTTAAAGAGCTTATATTAGTGTGATCGAGCTCAAAAAACTTCAAGAGTCATAGTATAGTTCTTTAGATGGTGGAAGGTGGGGGGAGGGGGGGGGTTTGGAAGAAGGGTAAAGGGATGGGAGAGGGTCGTGGTGAGAAGGAAAAAAAGGCGAGGAAAAGTGCCCGCACCAGTAGTCTAACAAACTTACGACGTCCCACCATAGCTAAACCACAGGCAGTGGACAGGGGAGGGGGGGGGGAGAAGGAAGGGAAACCAGCGGAACTAACATGATTTATAGTAGTGAAAATAGCCGACTGACATTACAACTGAGAAGAACAGGGTTGTTGTTCTGCCTCTATTTCTACCTCCATGCTTGAAAAAAGCAGTCGGAAAATATCAATCAACCAGATTAATACAAAATCATACCAGTGGAACGCTAGCAAAGAAGGAAAGAGGACGGGAAGAAAAGAACTTTTAAAGAACAACTTTATTCCGGTGAAAATATGCTGAGCCCTTTATTTGTATCCTTTTACGGGGGGTTCAAAGCATATTTTCTGTGCTTTTTGTTGCACTTCATCAGTCACATAAACCAAAACTAGAACAGCGAAGCTGTCATGGCTAGCTGCGGCCTTACGTGGAATTACAAACACGGAAGGCAAATTAAAAAAAATAATAAATAATTATTGTCTTTCCAGATTGAAATACCGCTAATAAATTTTAAGACAAAACCAACCCCCCCCCCCCAAAAAAAAACAAACAAAAAACAAAAAAAAACACTTAAACATTTCACGCGGACGGCCGGCCCGACGGATGGACGGAAATTTATCGGCATTAGGGCCTACATAGACTCGCACTGCATGCTTCACTGCAGCTCGCCAAAAATGAAAAAAATCTGACAATCAAATTTTGTCATTTTGGCCCACCATACAACAGTCCGCTACGCTGTGATGCATTGGCTGAAGTTAGAGACCAAAATAATTTAGCCACCTAAAACCCAGGATTACCCTAATGAGTAGGCCCTAATGACTTAGGCACGGGAGTTCACAATTGGGGCGGGGCATTTTGCTACCAAGAGGAAACCAAATATCACCGATAAATCACCCGTCGTGACAGCTCAGAAGAGTTAGATACGCCGGAGAAATGGAGAACGACCAGACACGGCAGTCCATTGCGATAAGGGGCCGTCCATATAGTTACGTACACACGAAGTCGGCATTTCGTGCCGTACGCAAGCCAACAATTTGCAGAGAAAAGGGCACAGGGATCATTTTCACCGGGATACATCAAAATAAAAAATAGCATACTTTATACCTGTTATCACTTATTTCAGACTTTGGAATCGACTTCCCAATACCGGTATACCGGTCCCGACGTATATTTTTGAATGATGCTAAAGCAAGGTACCCGTGAGCACCGGCGCACCCAGGATTTTGTCTTGGGGGGGGGCTCAAAGAAAATTTTTCTCCCACAAAACATTTGGTGACCCCCCCCCCCCCCCTTCCTCCCTTTCCCTCTCCCCCATTTTCTTCTTTTATTTCTTTTTTTTTTCTCTTTTTTTTCGGTTTTTTTTTTAGTGACCCTCTTGGGGGGGGGGGGGGGGGCTCAAGCCCACCGAGCCCCCCCCCCCCCCCGGGTGCGCCACTGCCCGTGAGAAGTGGAAAAATATAATGTAGAATGCGTATCCGTACATTGGGGAGGAGTTCTAAAAAGTCGGCATTTCGTGCTTACGTACTTTATGGACGGCCCTTAGTGTGGCCGATCAGCCAGAGGAGAACGGAAACGAACGCCTTGGTGAATACTTCCCGAAAGCTTTTTGAATGATACACGTATGACCAAAAACACAATTGACTTCTGAAATTCCGTGTTGGGGAGTTGCCAACATGCAGATGATATATATGCACCTGTAACTCAAGCTAGATGTAATTAGTCGTATTAATGACATTATACTATTATTTATTGTCAGTATAACAAAATGAAATCGTGTTTTTAAACTGGCTCCCTGCACTTTCCTTTCCATACACTTTCACTTTCGACGCATCGTGAAAGATTATTGACGGTATTTTATTATTAATACTTCATCTTCAAGTTTCCGTCTGAAAATGAAGTTAATACTTGAAGCAAATAAAATCGTCATAAAAGAGACAACTACGTGTGTAAACCTGAACAAAATTGAACCGTCTGCTTTCGGTTTTAACTCCCAACAGTTAATGGCAAAGATAGCGCCGCTTGCGGTGCCTAGGACCTGCAACCAAATTCAGTCGCAAACGTTGGCAATAAGGGTCTGCACAAGTCGACGCTGCTGTTGCTATTTCATTCTAACAGGTTCCAATGAGCATGAAACAAGTTGCGAAATCCACGTTTGATTTTCTTAGATTGTGGCATCATCAAATCTATCTTGAGGCATGGTTGTGATGAATTGAATTATACTCCCCATAGTCTCTGGCGGTCTGAGCTCTGAAACCTAACCCTCATATTTATACAAAAACTGCACTTAAAATACTAGTTTGATCTTTTTAAGTCCATTCTTAAAAATCTATCTTTGATTCTTCGTTGACAGAGCTGTTATATACAATCATGTGTGGCCATCCATGCCGAGACACAATGTAATTATGACTGTAATGAAGTCTCTTATCAATCTTGACCGCTTGTCCGCTTGTATAGCAGTCCATCGTTCTGGAATTTCAGGGCTTATATACAGAAGCTCTTTTATTTGAGATATTATGATGAAATACAAAAATGATCGACAGTACAACACATCATTATTTTGTATTCAGATGTAAACTTAGAAAATAATTAACCAGACCATGTTTAGTACACAATTAGCATCCATTATATATGCCTAATTATATAATTGTTTCCCAAAAAGTATCAAATATTTCACTAAATTTGTTTATGAAATAGCCCTTTACTTTGTCTTTCATTTCTATTTTCTATCAATTGATATAATTATTTCCAATTGTTTCTGATTACGCAATTTTGTTTCCGTTCCATATTTGTGGTTTGTTCTGGTATACATGTATAGGGCTATGCATGTTTCTGTTTTGTAACATAAAGCGGATATAAAAAGTATTACGACATCAAATGGTTTATTCCCGAATTTGGAACAAATGTCCACAAATTTACACCTAAATGTAGTATCATACTTCATAAGAAACCAAAACAGAAATGTTCACAGATTTACGTATAACTTACAGGGTATGAAGATGGTGGTGGTAGAAACACACCGTTAAAATTGTTCCGCCTGAAATGGTGTATTTATCAAGAAATTAGTAAAACAACGGACGAAAATCTTTTTGATCTTTTAAAAGATCAAAAATAAAAGAGAAAAGACTTAAGAAATACTGTGGCCGTTTTTCACTGTTAAGTCCTCAAAAAGTGGGCACCGTATGGGACTGAAATTTTCACAGATTACTTTTACTGTATCTTTCTTGATATTTCTGCCCACGAATCTGTATTTCTTTGACAAAAACCCAAGTATGATACTACCTTTAAATTAATACTGAACTCGTTTAATTAAGCTTTAATATTTGGTAATGATGAAATTTCACCCTAGTTGATCCAGAAGCTAGCTTGTGTTTTACTTCAGAGTCTGATTTGTAAATAGAGGAAAATGTCAACCTGAACGCATGGAAGCAGCAGCTTACTCAAAATGATGCAACCGCCAAACTCACACAGGACCACACAGCGTGTTGCACATCAGCGAGGAGGGATTCACAAGTTGATTGTAACCGGGGGAAATCACTCTCATCAAAATAAGAATCTGAGCAATTCCTTAACGAACACACCAAAACCACATGTCACGAATGTCTTATGTCTGCCACGATTTTTTCGTTGGCTATACAAAATATAAATCAACGTCATGATCTAGGCTTTTGAAATGCAACACATGAAATGACCGTTGATGTATTTAAAGAAAAGAGGATATAGCCTTCGGATTGCGTCTATACGTTTCACTTCTTTTTCATGATTTCGTCAGTTTCGTCTATTGAATTTTGCAATTAAACGACGAAATTTAAAGTTATTGACAAAACAAGTGGAGCTTTAGACGTATATATAATTATATTTGCTTGTTTTATTGGTTTCGCCTTTGAGATTTGAATTGATCAATTAATCAAGTTCCTGTTTCATTGAATTCTAGAATCAGTCAGTTGAGGTTAGAAGCTGTTTGACATGGCCATGCTTCTCACAATTGAAAATGAATCAGATGCAATAATCTGTCATTTGTAACCCTACAAGATCCTGACCCCTGTTCAGCTTGCTTCCATGTTTCCTCCTCGTCGTCCTTAAGACATGTCAGCTTTTTTCACAAACTACCAGGTACCGTTCTCGCAATGTTAAGGATTTGCAATTCAGTCCATTAACTCGCAACATTTAAAGCACTGCGCTCAATGCATAGTTTATTCATGAACAAAAGGGCCTTCTATTCGTGATTATTATCATTAGGGAGACTTTCTCATTGGGTCGTGCACAAACTTTACTTACCTTTTTCTTAACATCTTCCAAGCCAATGAACTTGAAATTCTCTATTAAAATATGGACAATAAAAACTATGTCTTTAAAAGGTAACTGGTATAATAGGGACACACACCAAAGTCTCCCTATCATCAGATGTCTTCCAAATGTTCACTTTTAGACGCTAAAGTGTCTCCCTAATATGCAATTTAGATAAATTTGTATCATTAGTATGGTTATCATTATTATCATTGATTTCTTGATGACTATTACCAATATTCTGATATTAAATTGAAATACGAAAAGCACGACCGCCCCCCAAGAAAAATATAAAACAATATTTAAAAAATTAATAAATAAATGAATAAATTACAGGTATTATTTATTTATTATTATTAATAATTCAATGGTCAAGATCTGACCAGGATGAACCCCCCCCCCCCCACCACCACCACCACCACCCCCAATACACTCACCACACTCACCACAGTATACACTCACCACACTCACCACACTCACCACACTCACCACACTCACCACCGGTTCTGGGGTTTCATGGTTTGTCACTTGTGGTTTAAAGCTATTGGAATTCCTTTGTTGTCTGAGACTGGAACTTGCTTAATATAATAACGTGATGACTTTAGTTATATAAAAATAAACTGAGACATAACGGAAACAGCCTCTACACCGTGGCGTTGTGTTGATGATATAACAATGCATTTCACAATGTACAAACTAATATACGCCTAACTATTACTTGTCATGATTACTGTCCAGGTTTCCTCGAGTCCATCCTGTTTACTCCTTGTTGCTAAGCAATCATTATATCATTGCATCATTGCATCAAACGTCACATTATAATTATAGTTTAGTTGATAATTTAGTGAAAATTTTATAATGCAAATAATTATTACCCTCGAATTAAATACAGTTGAATATATACCAACCGCTGAAACTTGTATTACTTTCGGAGGATATTTTGTATGAAGTAATAAAATCTGAAACCGAACAGCCTGTTTCACTTTTCTTCTCCTTCTTCTTTAAAACTTACTTCGTAAATTTCTACACCATATAAACCTATTATTAGCATTATAAGCTAAACAAGTTGTATAGTCCCATGCAGCAGCATTCAGTGACGCGTAAAAGGGACAGTCCCGTGTCGTTGGATTGTTGTTATAAAGGGGCTCCCCCTTTCAACAGTTTCACACGTCCCTTGGAAATGTGCTAGTTTTTCTCTATTTACCTAAACTGTATTTCCAGCGCTGAATTAAATTGCCAGACTGCATGCAGTTTCTTTATTAATTGCCTCCGAAGCTCGTAAAATCAATCAACTGCAACGAAAATGAAACACCTGTATCATATATCCCCTTTATGATAACCTACCTCCGTGAACATTCTCTTGTCTGATTCCAATTTGACAATTTGCTTTTGTGTGTAGAGTGTAAAGGGTAAACATTAGGTAAACATGAAATCCTCCATGTGAATGTAAGACAGTAAAATATGCATTACCTTGCTAAAACAAGTTTGCCCCGTTACTGTGGACTATTTGGATTAATGAGAAGATGTATAAGCGGACATGATTATATTTGGGTACAACAATGGATTTAAAAGGCCACGCATGCAGCAATGAAAATGACCTATGAACTCCAAAATGCAAATAAGTATTTGACAATACAACCAGCCAGTCCATGGGAATAGTATCAGCTGCAATATGCCAACCATACACTAGTTTGCTACAATTAAATTTTTTCATCACCTCAAAGTATTGTTTCGATAATGCCATAAACAAGGAAATTCACTGCAAACTAATTGATACCTCGCTAGTGCGAGGTTTTTATTGACTTGTTTATGGTGCAATGTTTATTTCATGTTCCTTGATTTCACTGCATATTATGTAATGATTTCAATTCCTCATGTCGACACGTTTCCTGACGGACAGATTGGTTGCATGGTCTCTCGGTTGCTATCTCTATTTATATATTACATGTACATCATCAGCACACACAAATAATTATTCATGAAATAGTAAAAACATGTCATCTTAGATCATACCGGTGTTCCCAATGGGAGAATATTAATCATGATTACAAAGTTAAGGTCTAATACAATAATATCTTGTGTTACTGATTATCATAATACATGTATAGATATTTCATGTACATGAAACAGGAAGGGGTGTGTGGTGGGGTGTGTTGTTAGTTCCCGGAAACTGCCCTCTTTCCCCAGTTCAACAAAAAATAATACCTATAGTATTTAAGGCAGAAAAGAGAAAACTCCTATTTCTGGCAATTGGCAGGTTTCAGTCCAGGTTTCGGCTCGATTTCGTGATACCGTGACTAGCTTCATCTATACTCGTCACAATTGTCAATATTGTTTGCACCGGATTTACCCATGTTGCGGGGCCATTTTGCCAGGGTTGCTTCGTGTTATATAAAATGTGTACATAAAAGCTATAGTCGAGGCCGGCTCGTTGCCACATGTAATTCCGGTGCGGAGCCAAGACCACTAAGTATCGATTGCTAGTATCGGTACTTCCCCGTCTTCACTTTACGCTCCACGCTATACTTACAGCCTCCAATCTATGTATGTTGCTTCACTACGAGGAAATCTACGTACGTGCCTAGGAGATTTCCTTATTTTTCAAAATCTATTTTTACCTTCTTGTCGGTTGCAAAAGACATAAAATGAACGAAATGTCTATTTAAGCTGGCGAAGAAGAGCTCTTAGGCATTCATCAATTGGACATCTGACAGCAAACATCGTACAACCACTATAGTCAACATGGCACAATCCTACAGCAACGATAATATTGAAGCTTGCCTCGTTGAGCCAACCTGTGACAAGGCTAAAGAGGCCGAAGGATCGGCATCAGATACACGCTCTAATCAACGCGCTGTATTGGCTAAGGTATTCCAAGGTGTTATTTACATAGTCTCACTCACAGTCGCCATCTGGCTTATCATACAAGTGATTCACCTTCGGCTCGAACTTGATCAACTGCAAAAGGAGAATGTTGGGCTGATGAGTAGGCGCTCTAGAGGATCTGAACGTCACATTGAACAACCGGCTAATCAAAAGGAAAACTTGGTGAGTAAACATTTACGATCACACGTGCACATCTTAAAGGTAGTATCATACTTTGATTTTTGTCAAAGAAGTACAGATTCATGGGCAAAAATATCAAGGAAGATACAGTCACAGTCATCTGTGAAAATGTCAATCCCATATAGTGCCCACTTTTTGAGACAATCGTGAAAAACGGCAACAGTATTTCTTAAGTCTTTTCTCTTTTATTTTTGATCTCTTAAAAGATCAAAACGATTTTCGGTAGTTGTTTGACTTATTTCTGGATAAATACACCGTTTCAGGCGGAAAAAAAATGTAACGGTATGTTTCTACCATCACCATCTTCATACCCTGTAAGTTATACGATTTCTTACCAAAGTATGATACTACCTTTAATAATAATAATGGACATTTATAAGGCGCCAGTATCCGTTATGCTTGACGCTCATGGCGCACAATATAAAAAAATTACAATGCAAAAACACAACAGGAAATTAATAAGCACAATAATAACAATACATGTTTTAATTAAAGCGTCTTTTTGAAAATGATTATGATTTTCATAACCTGAAAACTGGCTATATCACTACGGTAGTGATTAGGGTAGAGTGCAGGCATGGGAAACGCATGATAGAGACAAGAAGAAACCTAAAAGGATCAGCCTTAAAGGTAGTATCATACTTTGGTAAGAAACCAAAACAGAAATGTTCACAGATTTACTTATAACTTGCAGGGTATGAAGATGGTGGTGGTAGAAACATACTGTTGACATTTTTCCGCCTGAAATGGTGTATTTATCCAGAAATTAGTAACAACGACCGAAAATCTTTTTGATCTTTTAAAAGATCAAAAATGAAAGAGAAAACACTTAAGAAATACTGTGGCCGTTTTTCGCTGTTTTCTCAAAAAGTGGGCAACGTATGGGACTGAAATTTTCACAGATTACTTTTACTGTATCTGTCTTGATATTTTTGCCCACGAATCTGTATTTCTTCGACAAAAACCAAAGTATGATACTACCTTTAACCAGAAATTAGTAAAACAACGACCGAAAATCATTTTGATCTTTTAAAAGATCAAAAATAAAAGAGAAATTACTTAAGAAATACTGTGGCTGTATCTCACTGTTTTCTCACAAAGTGTGCGTGCACATAGTATGGGGCTGAAATTTTAACAGATGACTATTACTGTATCTGTCTTGATATTTTTCTCATGAATCTGTATTTCTTTAACAAAAATCAAAGTATGATATTACCATTAACACTGAAACGAATAGGATAATCAATTAAAATTATTCGTAGACGGGACACGTCATTCATCACTTGATGAAGGATGAGTTACAGTGATTTTTATTGCTAGGTTATTGATTGCAAGGAACATTATTGAATTGAAATGGTAGCGAAACGAGTGTACTCAAGCTTATAAAAGGGTTAGAAATGCTTCACAAACTTGAGTGTTAGAAATTAGCAGCAGTGAGACAAAGCCGTGCAAACAAAGTTAGGCCCTCGGGTGAAACAATTGTCCCCGAATAAGTTATATTGTGTTTTTTTTCTCTTAAAGGAAGTATCATACTTTGGTACCATACCGAAACAGACATAATACTACAGATTTACCTATAACTTATAGGGTATAAATATGGTGATGGTAGAAACATACCGTTAAAATTTGTCTGCCTGAAATTATGTATTTATCCAGAAAAGAGAAATGACCAAAATTACTTTGGGTCTTTTAAAGATCAAAATAAAAGAGAAAAGACTTAAGAAATACTGTGGCTGTTTTTCACCGTTTTCTCAAGAAGTGAGCACCGTGTGGGACTGAAATTTTCACAGATGACTGTGACTGTATCGTCCTTGATATTTTTGCCCATGAATCTGTATTTCTTTGACAAAAACCAAAGTTTGATGTTACCTTTAAACAATTTGAAAACATCTTTATGTATTTCTTGTTTTGTTTATTTATTCATGCATTCAGTCCTTCTTTTTTGTTTGGCTAGTAGAAATGAACAAATTGTACCAATTTCCCTTTCAACTATATAAGTTACATCTGACCTTTTAGTCTGTTCCACTGATGATGTGTGCATGGGATTGAACTAATCCTACTGCGAAATCCAAACGTGAAACAGAATGGCATAGCTTATAGCAACAAAATGCAAAGACCAACAGTAACATTATCTAGCGGCAAAAGTAAATGATAATGATAGTAATAAATATGATGAATAATTCTATCAATAATATAAGTCTAACCTACATAAATATACTTGCACATTTATATCTTCTATTCAAAATGTTTCGTCTTCATGTTTTGACATTTTTTAAGACCATAGCTGAATGTTAAGGCTGACTATTAGCCACTTTTTACATAGGCATAACTGCTGTCCTCAGCAATTTATAACCATTGCTCTCGGCATTTTCCTGAAGTAAAGAGGGCGGGAAGAGACATTCTTTTTCCTGCTTCCAATTTGGCAGAAGAGCACATTGTACATTTTGCGCATAATGAATTTTCTGCTTAGCAGATTTTACTTCGGCACCCTTTACAGTCGGACTGAAGCTATCAGCTTTCCGAACCGCACAAGCCACGACCCCTCTCCCAAATCGAAGATGTATTGCTGAATTATCATGAATAGGGACATAATTCTGTATAGGTTGCTTTTTATGCTGCCGGAAAAAATGAAGATTTTCATTCTTGGTACGCGACCTGAAAACAATCTGGCCGCTGATGACCAGGCATGTATCTGAACCTTGGACCAGTACACTCCAAGCTCAGTGATGGGTTGGGTTTTAGGAGTGAAACAAACCTAGTATGTTTCCCATGTAATTTGTCAGTCTGTCACAGTCAGTCAATGTCTCGTTATCCGACTTAATTTTGTCTAAATTTAGACCCAGTCATTCCTACACTTATGGTGTAAACAGAGGACGTCTTTGCGCCGTGAATAAGGCAAAACCAGTGTGTCAAATTTGAGGCCAGTGTATGATGGTTACAGCATGCACACCGGCCGACCAACCTACCGCAACTTGGCATGCCGCTCTGTCGGCAGAAAAACAGACAAAATACAATTTTGAAAGCAGAAAGTACATTATGCACTCCCCTCACCGTTCTCCCGTATTTGAAGGAAATTTACAGGATTAGTAGGGATTAAAAACATCCGAAGCTATTTCCGGTTTGTGGGTTTACTAATTGCATTGTTCATATACTTGATCCAATATGAATAACTCGTATTTGAATATCTCCAATATTATATAAGCAATAGAAACGTGCAGAAATTCACAAAAGCAAGAACCGTTTTCACCGTTTCCTCATAAACGTAAACACCGAATCAGAGGAAATGTAATTTTAAAATGATATGATTGCAATAATGACCACTTCACAAAAGAAAGATTGTTGCTGTCTTCCATTTGTGTAATTGATATTGCAGTCATGGTTGAGATTTGTTTTCTTTCTTTTTCTTATTATTGTTTTTATTGTTATTTATCAAATTCATTTCTCTTTCAATCTACAGACTTCTGAAAATGAAGGCGACAAACATCGAAGCAGACGACATGTAAACGCCGGCACTTCACAAGGTATGGGCAATCTTGTTCACTCATATGAAAGATATAGCGCCATGTGAGTGGTTTCATGCATGGATTCTGACCAACGAACAAAGATAACTGACAATTTGCAACACCGCCAACATAGGGCTGGATAGCATTATATAGTTGGTAGAGAACCGATACGGCATTCGGGGGTCGCTGGTTCGAATACCACTCTTGTCAGTTTTTCATGGTTCTGGCCTTTCAATGACGTAGAATTAATCGTCATTTTCCCTTGTAGTCATTTGATAAAGTTAGAAAGAAAGAAAATTCGACTTGTTTAGATTTTAATTTTAATGTAAGATTGTAACTTGCTTGTTTTCAGGTGACGGATTCAACAGCTACTACGATTACGTAAGTGTCTTATGTCTTTTGTCTTATGTCTGTCCGCAAAGGTTTCTGTACGGTACTCTTTGTGAGGCCATGGTAAAAAGGGAAAGCGGAGGCCCACTGGCCAGGAAATGACTAAAAATGCAAATACACGTATTTAGACCTTATAAAGGCTTTCATTTTTATCGGAACAGATGTACAAAAAAATATAAAAAAATATAAAAAAAACAATCGAAAACAAATCATGGAATTTGTACACTTTTTCCTGGTTTTATTATTTTTTAAGGCGGCATCCAACAAGGAAGTAGGTGAGACGCCAAACATGTTTTTTTTTAACTTGGCCCTATAGTGTGCCTATGCTTCTTTGTAAATTCGGGGAAATCGTGCTGAAGAATTAAGTTATTTAATGTTATGAAGTACACAACAAACAAACTGCGCAATCTTTCTGCTCAATATTGTAGAATATTTTCAATAAAATGGCATTAATGTGCTTGTCTGACAGCTAAATTGTAGGCACGTACGTACGAGGCTATCTTTGTCTGTTTATTATATTAAATTTTATTCTTTTATTTCTGAAAACCAATCAAATTACCAAACTTCCGTATCGCTGTTTACGATAAATGTTGTTGTTGATATCTCATCGTAGTACCATTATTTTGATTACAATCTCATCTGTTTTTCAGGGCATTGGTATTGGTCATCCATCTTTTCATGTGACTGGCAATCAACAACCTGTATTGGATAACGGTAAGAAATGTTCACTGTTACTAAAAGTACAACGGCGGGATGAATTCATTCTTTCATTGAGCCGACAATTGCTTATAACGCAGCCTTAGTTTTTATCAGTTTCGTATTATCATCATCTATACACGACTTCTGTGTGGGAATATTTCTGTTCAGGCTCTTCTATGTCTTCAACGGGAAATACATGAAGGCCATTTTTACACTTGAACAATTTGAATAATTTGTTTCAGGCAATTGGTATACTGAAGCCGTTATGAATACAATGTGTTCGGAGTTTGAAGCAAATCAACACTCCAACTTGTCATTATTCATGTTATGACCATGAAAAACAACAATGAGAAGAGCCTATTTTAAGTTGATAACAGCTTGGAGAAAAATGCAGGCTAGTGTCCATGATGATAATTGACAGGCGGTTGACCCATACTGTAACGTTTAACTTCCTTTATGTGTAGGTTTTGGTAACAATTTAATTTGAGTCACTCATTTCATTGTGTTTTTAGGAAACTGGTTTACGTTTCATACAAGTCAGGATCCTGAATACGTCATGTATTCTCACGAGAATCTGAAGTTTGTTCACAGCAAATTCTTTGAGGTAAGTATGAACAATACTTTTAGAACAAGGAAACATGACAGAAGTTGAGCGCTATATATTAATGCAACTGAATTAATATACCTTGGGCGAACTACGATACATTGCCACATGAGGGCGTGCTTTACAAACGAAACATTCTTATCGAGGGTGCACAACACTCAAATAATAAACTTGCATTTACCTAATATGAAACCCCTTACCTTTACAACGAATCCCCCACTTTCTATGACAGTATTGAACATTTTAGGTCAAGTCTAAAGCCCGTTTCACACAATGTCTTGATGCCAAACATTTAATATATGATTGTGTGAATTAATATGACAGTTATCACAACCTGGATGGGACTTTGTGCTAAACTTTGGAGTCTTGGCGCTTATAAGAGTGATGCATTAGAAACAATTTAATATCTATGAGAGAGAACAGGCATTCTCATTGTCGTTTGTTTTGTTTACAGGTAACTGTGCCGGGATATTACTTTGTGTACAGTCAGATGCACTATGCATCCCATAGCATTGTTATTGGCCATGAGGTGGTAGTGTTAGCAGACTGTGGAGATGGCGTTCAGTTTACCATCCTTCGGGCTACCAACTCAAGATCGTAAGTACAATTTCCAGGGTTTGTTTAAGTACTCTTGTAAAACAACGATTTCAAAACGTAATAAGTGTCAAATCTAAACTATCACTGCGTTGTCGTTTTAAACATTGATATATCAATAGAATAACAACTATCATTGTTGTTTTTATTTTTTCTGGAAACCAGAACGGAACTTGGCGGAGACACGGGTTACATCGGAGGAGTGTTTTATCTGACAACTAATGATCGTCTTGGTGTTCGTCCTCTCCAGAGCATCCACTCAGCATATGAGTTTAATATCAATATTTCAGAGTCTAGCTATTTTGGTGCATATCTTCTGTCAGAGGATACAAATGCAGAAATAGATCCAGATTTAAGACGCTGTTCCTAGTAATGATGTACATTTCTATGATGGTATATTCAATAGGGCTTATATATTGATTATAATGCTGACAACATGTACATCAAACAATATGGCACCTGTAATTGAAGCATTTACCTCACATTTTATGATGATGCTATATCATATCATCAGTGTGTTCAATTTTTCTGCAAGGTATATTCAAGCTTTCATGTGTTTGGCAGTTACTGTGTTCTTGGGACTTGGATATTTGTGTGAATTTTAATTCATATATATTATGCAGCATATTAGTCTAGCCAGTGATTGTGCTGTGAACAAGACTCCGTACCTTAATTTAAATGGTTATAACTTATTTGCATATAAGCAAATTTCATGTCTTACATGACAGGTACATTAATATTTCAATATTAAATAAAAATTGATTATGGGCACATGAAAAGGCGTTTGAAATGACTGGGCCCGTAACAGGTAAACCAACAACCATGCACCTTGGTAGTTTTATTTATCAGGGAAGATGAGACTAAAGGAATGCAAAGGAAACCAAGTCTCTAAGGTACTGACAAGCAATGTTTAATATGTTCTCATTACTGACAATAATTGTTTGGTGTCCGTGTATCAGAGAAGACAATTGCTACCTATCCCTCGTCAATACATACATCTTATTTATTGTCTAATTTAATTATGTGAGGTATTGAATACGAAAGTATGAACGGTGCATAGGAATTCAATATTTTTCATTTAAAACCCATCGGACAAGAAAAATCATGGAAGAAAAGCCAAATCCACTGTCACATACTAACAACCATTCAATGTTAGGGTATTGCAACGCGACCAAAAGACAAACTCTCAGTTTCTAAGACACGAGAGGACGTTTTAATGTTCTGTGTACTTAACTGCACTGGGCAGCTTCTGACATTCTGTGATTTCTTCTTTGTATATAATATACTATAAAATATACATATATATTTATAAATATAAACTCTTTAACTTTTTAATTACTTTTACACAGTACTTACATTTTTACTAGATGGCAAAGTTATTGAATTCTTAATATTGAAAGTTTAAAGACAATATTTAACTTAGTGAACTTGAGTTCAAATGTAAATAATGTAAATAATGGTCTAAAATATTTGGTGGAAGGACACCAACCTAGAATGATTGTTACCGTGATACTGTGGTGTAATCTTTTTAACATTTTAATTAAAGTGACAATAGAGATTTGTAGGCAAATTGTGGATATTTTTTCAGCGGTTGAGGTGATGTGTATTACAATGTGTAAAATGTGTAAGTGCAATGAACGTACACAATTGAACATTCAAGAAAAGTTAAGTCAGTATTTATATTACAAAACCTCCCCAAACCATGACAATAATCTATGATAAGGTATAAGACCTACAGATATTATGATTGAAAGCATATTTCTTGACTGAAACACACGTACCTAAGGGCAGCCAGCTGTTTACATATTGTTTAATATTCATGCGGTCTTTGATAAGCTATAAGATTCATGTTTCTGTAAGTTCAGTAACCCTCCTGAAGTTGTATACAATTAAATTCAAACATGGCAAATTAGATTGGGAATTAATCATTGTAATAATAATGATATAAATAATGATATTTTTCTTTGTGGAATATTGTCATCGGAGTGTAAACTACTTTGTGCATACAGGCCATAGAGATACATACTAATGATACAGGCCAATAACAATGATGTAGAATATGCATGTTTAAAGACGTATCATAAGCAAAACTATATATTATATACGCATAATGATTCTGTTCATTTTACAATCGGTGTTTTATGTATTTTTTTAAGAAAAGTTAAGTCAAAGTAATAAAACAAAAGAAGTGTAATAATTTATTTGATTTGGATGCAATTATTTTATTTCGGTGTATGGTGGCTCCTTCCTGCCATAATTCAAACGGAAATATGAAACCTCCGGCTTGTTTCCAGTTTTCCATCTTTATGAAATACCCGACCCGCCCATGTGCCCCATACAACTTGAGAATTTGCTATAATTACCCTCATATCAATTTACAGGGGTTCTGTGTCAAACTTTTAAGGAGACTTTATACATAACATTTTGTTATTGATATTTTTCGTCAGGGTGCAAATTATGCTTGTCCTTCACCGAAGTATATCAGCACTGCATATTCAGTGCTTGCTTTAGAGTGCACATGAAAAAAAAACAAGTGCTTGCTCAGGTGGGATTAATTTGTCGATTGCATGGTATAACAATAATAAATGTACATTTTGGTACCCACTGCGATATTGCAATCAAATAAACCTGCATGGTTATACTAGCTCATTTGGTGGTCTATATTGCATCGAGAGGTAGTAAGCAGGACGTCGTGGGTTCGAATCCCACCGATCCGTCGTATGATTTCTCAGAATGCATTCAAAATCACTCATTGTTCAGTGCTAATAATAAATTATTATACGTAGGTGAAGGGCAAGCCTCATTTACATTTTGGCTCAAAAATTGCTCTTTTTGGCCTTCAAATCTCACGTTTAGTTTGTTAAGGAAAAAGCACTTTTTGGGGTTTTGGGGGAAAGGGGTTAATTAGCAAAATGTATCATTGCCAAACCTTCCAGAAATTGAAATGAACTTGAAAGATTAAGATTCAAACTACATTTTTAAATACTGTTGGTTGGGCATGCAAATTGACATTTATTTCATTGATAAACAAATGATATTGTTACTTGGCATAAGACCGTCTGCCATTAGAATATTGCAGAATATTCAACTTTGGCGAACTTATAGCTATACAACAAGAATACCATTTAAAGGTAGGATCATACTTTAGTGGAGAAACCAAAACAGAAATGTTCACAGATTTACGTGTTACTTTCAGGGTATGAAGATGGTGCTGGTAGAAACCTACCGTTAATTGTTTTCCGCCTGAAATGGTGTATTTATCCAGAAGTTAGTAAAACAACGACCAAAAATCATTTTGATCTTTTAAAAGATCAAAAATGAAAGAGAAAAAGACTTAAAAAATACTGCGGCCGTTTTTCGCTGTTTTCTCAAAAAGTAAGCAACGTATGGGACTGAAATTTTCACAGATTACCGTGACTTTTACTGTATCTTCTTTGATATTTTTTGCCAATAATCTGTATTTCTTTGACAAAAACCAAAGTATGATACTACCTTTAAAGGGTGCACCACACTAAAAAGCTCAAAAATCAATGCACCGAGCTGAGCTGAATATGCAATTTGGGGGGTCGCGCAATTAATATATTGTGTAATTATGACGGGTTATCACAACCTGGGGGTTCGGTGCTTCAGCCTGTTGTGTAGACTTGAGAAATTTTGGATTAAACCGTGGCCCTACATTATTTTGAACGTGGAGGGTTGCTTCATGAAAACCCGCTTCAATTTTTAAGTAAAAATTGACATTTTGGGGGTTTTTTGGGGGGCAATTAGCAAAAAATCTGATCGCTTACCTAACCAAAAATTGAAAAGAATCATGTAGATGAGGGTCCAAACTACGTTTTGCATTTTGCAACAAACACTGAGAGACTTCTGGATGAGATATTTTGAACTGTGAAGTTGAGGTATTATTTACACTAAAGTCGATGGGGACACTATTTAGTGTGGTGCACCGTATTCAGAGCCGTAAATAAAGAGAGTTTGGCCAACTCGGTTTCAGGCATCTCATTTATGATTGGTCAATAGCTTTCACGTGACTACAAGGCGCCATGTTAGCTACCAACTTTGAGTCAATCAACTGCAATATTTCACTTCTGTCTTTGCCCTATATTCAGGAGAAATGCACATTCCATGGTTTCATGATCATAACAAATGGCACACCATTGTTAAGAGGAATAAAGAAGCTTTCTAATGATTTCAGTTTCACCGTTCATAGACCCGTAACAAAAAAGATATAATCTCTCAAACTTGAGTTGCAGAACTTGTTTGAGGTTTTTTTTAGACACACAACCGTTGCTAAAATAGTTTGCGCGCCCGCGCGCGCGTGTGTACGCGCATCCCCTGTAGGTCCCTAACATGGCGTAGTTGGCCAAACTCTCTTTATTTACGGCTCTGACCGTATTTAGTATGGTGCGCCCTCAATTTTATTGAGACTAGACGAAGTGCCAGGGGATGTTTTTAAGCGAGGCCATAATCATAATGCACACGTTGCAAAATGTCTAGCCTTACTCCAAGGCTGTCCTTTAACCTTCCCTTTTGCTCCTTCGAAGCGACTGAATAATAATACAGTAGAGTAAATACTGTCGAATGAGTGCGCTGTACGCTATCATGTACATTGAACATACAGACTTGAATCAAGGCTACTGGGTGCATGCATGCAGTACGCGCATATCGCATACAGAATTAGAAAGCAGCTATTGCATATTGCATGCTTGAACGAACTAGAACTTGGCGTAGTCGACGAGTCCCGGCTGTATAACGTTAGTGCAAATCTGCAATTTAGACTTCAACATATCATGATCAGTCAGCCATTGTAAGGAATCAGTCAGTGCACTAGAGTGAGCCCACCTGATGAAGCTGATTGTATTTGTTTTGATTATTAACGAGGCTTTTTACCTTGCTAGCTGGAGGTGAGTAGAGTGTGCGCTATTCTGCTATACAGTCTGTACGTATCATTCGTGTTTTTATCATATAATGGCACAACATGCGCAACGGAATGTTGTAACTTGTATACCATGGTAATTCCGACATGTGATAAAAACACAGATACGCATTAGGGCCTACGTGTATGTAGGAAGCCGGAAGGGGCCCGAATTTTACAACCGCCCAAGGTCGGACACTTATTTAGTAATTAGGCCTAACTAAGTGCTAAGTAATTGGTGATTGTGTGGACATCCATGGGGTCTTAAACTACTACATGAAAACACGGAGGTAGGCCCTAGCTTTTACTGTTTTAGGCCTATAGGCCTACTACTACACTCTACAGTAGGCCTACTAGTAGTACTACAAATACTAGCCTACTGCTCCAAAATAATATTTTTGACTTTCAGCATATGTTCCCAAGTCCTAGTTTTAAACCCTAGGCCTAGCGAGATTAAACGGCATCATTAGTGTCTTTTACACCACCCATATTATTTTCAGTATTTATTTGGGTAAGAAACTGTTGTTTTTTTTCACTGAAATATTGCCGAAATATGTTTATTTTAGGGTTTACAGGACCCATGAATAAATTTGCTTTAAGTAACAAATCTCATTTTGGAACAGAAAAAGCTAAATAAATACAGAATTAATATGGGTGGTGTAAAAGACACTAACCCCGATTAAACAAATTTCTTCAATATTTCAGTGTAAAAATAACATTTTCTAGCCCGCTTGTTAATGTGGCAAACTTGAAAACAGCCTGTCAGACGCGTGACTGCATTTTGTCACAAACTACCAGCAGCCAATCACCGACGTTCTGGCCTGGTTAGACTTGGAGCCAAGTCTTTCAAAGTCGCGGTGATTGTCTAGACTTTCACGCAACTCTCGCGAAACCGCTCTACTTTCTCGCGAGAGTAATGGCTACGGCGAGAGTTCAGGGCCCAATTTCATGTCATCCGTTACGGCCTATTTTTGTGCTTACGGGCACTGCTACGCGTGTAATCTATTTCATGGAATCTGTAAGCAAGACTCTCGGTTAGCAAAGAATTTCTACTTGGTAACTGTGATCATTATCTGCTAACACGCTGTCGTATGCATTCTGCACAAATTCCTTGCTTACCGTTACCAAAAAGGAAACTCTTCCGTGAAATACGCTAACCGTAACCAAAAAAATCCTGCTACCGTAAGCGAAGAATTTTTGCTAATGGTAACGGATTCCATGAAATTGGGCCCAGCTCTCGGTGCAAGACCACTCGAAATTAAAGACTTGGGAATCCTGTTCTCAGTTTGTACACGGCCTATGGGCTCTTTAACCGATTTCGTACGGATCACGAACGGCCACAGATGAGAATACTGAATAGTCTGGTTTCCGCTCTCATTTTGAAGACTCTTGATCTGTTGGGTCTGGTATCAGACTAACCACGCAGACGTTGTTCGAATGACAGGCTGTTTCCAGAGTCCAGACCATTTGTAGCAAACCCTGAATGTCAGTTTAGTTGCGGGTAATTTCCTTACCCGCAAGAAGCGGGTGAGGAAATTGTATTTTTACACTGAATTACTGTCGAAACATGTTCAATGTAAGGGTTTCAGGACATTTGCTTGAAGTCACAAACCTAGTTTTGGAAAAGTAGAAGCTATGATTTTGTGAAAATAATCCTGTTGTACTAAACTGAGGTCACCCCCTCTTTCCTTCCATTTAACCTTGCTTATAAGAGGACACCACAAACAAAGGGATGTCTCTTTACAAAAAGTTGCTTTCCTTTCCTATAAAGTTTTAGGCCCCACTTGTCCACAATCACTGTAATTATGTCCATTTACCATGTTTACACTATGACTCTGAACTGACATTCAGGGTTTGCTACAGATGGTCTGGACTCTGGAAATTATACAGATCATGTATCATTGTATGCATTAACGGTACAGTACCCAAACAGAAATTCAAGGTATGAAGTTGGTGCTGGTATAAACATACTGTAAATATATTTCTACCTAAAATTGTGTAAATATTTACTTTTTATCCAGAAATTTGTCAAGCAAAGACCGAAAACAGTTTTGATCTTTGGGGTAAGATCAAAACTGTTCTTTTAAAGATAAGTTTTATAAGATAAATTGAGTCAGGCTTTCGCTATTTTCTCGTGACTCAGATGTCCGATTGAGCTCAAATTTTCACAGGTTTATTATTTCATGTACATGCTGAATCAAAGTGTGGGTGCTGCTCTGTAACATTCACCAATCATACGTTTCAAAAGGGGCTTTCACACTAGACAAATTCCCTGGGCAGGGATTTGGCGGATTATTGCCGGGCTTGTATTTTGGTCAGACCTTTCACACTGCCAAAGAAATTCCTGGGGAATAACAATGTTGACCCCTGCTTGGGAGTAGGGTTAAATCCTTGGGGTTTTTCCAGGGGAAAAGCAACTAGTGAAATGGTTTCCATGGGTCTAGTGTGAATGGTTCCTGGGGTGTTGGTGGGGATTTATTTCCTGGGGATTGGCTCTGCAGTGTGGAAAGGGTTAAACACGCTGCTCATTGTAATTTGTGCATAGCCCATAGGCCTACTTCATTTGGTAAACTGGGAAACTGGAAAGCTTGAGCACGCATTTCAAAGAGCTTGTGTATTGTATGCAAAACTTGCAGTTGTAACTTGGGTAATGTTAGTTGCGATGATCGTAACCCTTGGTAATATTATTGAACTAAATTAGGTCCTATAGACAAAGGGTTGTGATCATAATAACTAGATGTTAATGTCAGACAATGCTATGGCATGACCATAGAGCTATATTAAAATTACTAGAGCGCTAGCTCCGTGTAAAAAGTGATGCCTGCTGGGCGCATCCATGTTTGTGCACAAACCTATGGAAAGCCCACAATTTTGTACGTTTTTGTACGTTCATTTGCATATTGTGTTGTGTTCTATACGGGTGCGTCATAGAAGCCAAAAACGCCCGAAATCCGACGCACCCTCGGTAAATGTGTGTTTCATTGTAAAAAGTGATGCCTGCTGGGCGCATCCATGTTTGTGCACAAACCTATGGAAAGCCCACAATTTTGTACGTTTTTGTACGTTCATTTGCATACTGCGTTGTGTTATATACGGGTGCGTCATCGAAGCCAAATACGCCCGAAATCCGACGCACCCTCGGTAAATGCGCGTTTCATTTAGGACCGTGCGCGCACACGCTCTGCACTTCAGTCACGCAATGATTGCATGCGTCATAAAGACGCGCTAGGTACCGTTTGCGCATATAGAGAACTCTTTTCGAAAGGCATTCCAGTCAAAGTGTTCTTGTTCCACAGACACGCACTCAAATTCAAAATGACTGCTCCCAGACGGCTTCAAAATGGCTATCTCACGGAGAACGCAGAGCTAGCGCTCTAGTAATTTTAATATAGCTCTATGGGCATGACATATCTACTGTAGTCTTGATTGTTCATCACATTGGGAATGCTTTGAAATTTGCCTATTGTGTCTTTTAAAGTTTTAGTGTCGGTAGAAGTAAGTGATCAGTGGAATAATGACTGGGACTGGAAGTTGGGAATTCTTGACCACATTTGCCTTGGCAAGTATCTTCATCATCCTCGGAGGATTTAGGGTTCTTCTTATCAAGCTGTCTGCAAATCAAGGTTGGTATTGTGCCGCTTCCTTACACAGTGGAGGAATAACAACATTGATTCATTGACCTTTGCTCCATACTCATCCCAAGTGCTATGACTGCCCTTATGAATAACACAGTGCTATTTGGCAGACCGTAACAGTACACATTTATACGTATACAATGTACATATCCTTTTAAGTACCAAACTTAGGAATTCTTATAGGATTTCACCAAGTGCATGACTTTAACAACATGAAGTATGTTTTCAACTTTTCATAGGTGGCCTCAAGTGAGATACACTACAACGTTGATAAAGGCTTTAAAACTGAGGGTGGTGGTTGAACTAATATAGTAATTATAAACAAATAATTTATGCACTGTTTGGTCAATGAGCAGAGCTACATTCATTTCAAACCCTTTCCCTACTTTTTCCCTCTCTCCACAGCTCTGGTTAAAATTTTTGGTTTTGGTTTCAAAACGAAATCACGTGAGAAAATCCTTTATAGTGGCAGACTATACTTTGCAATACATTTTTATTATTTCAAAAGATTTCTTACAATTAATTTCAGTACGAGTTAATAACTCCCATTCCATGTCGACGTGAGTACTCCATGGAAATGGAATAACAAACATCAAACAAGACCTGATTTAAAATGTTCACGTCTTTCTTTCCACTAAGCTGCATGGGGCTGGAGGACAGTTAAGTGGCTGTCGCATGACAGTGGTGGCGGCAACTAACTAAGTGGTGACGGCAACTCACTAAGTGGCCGCGGCAACTAACTAACTAAGTGGCGGCGGCAATTAAGGCGCGGCGTCCACTGCCGGCCGGTATGTCTACAGGCCAGCCTGTTTGTGGCCGGTAGCTTTTAATCCCCTCCTTACCGGCCGAGCTACAGGCCTCTACAGGCCGAGGTGGCCGAAAGGAGCTCCCTGGCTATGAGATGCCTTTTGTTGTCACTTGTTAATAGCTATTGGGCCACACAATAAGGTTTCTTTAATCCTCTTAATCCCCCATCTGGCCCTTAAAGTCAGCACAATAGGTGTGAAATAAATACCCTCATCAAACTCTTGACGCATGCCCCCATGTATTTTTATTCCAGCGTGGGGTATTTTCTTTTAAAACCTATGGAGACAGGAGTTGGTATAAATACCAACATAATTACATTTGTAAAAAGGTGTATGGTTTTCGTTTTTGAACCGTGAAAATCGATAAAGGAACGGCAGAGAAAGATTATTTTTTGGTGTTGGAGTACGACTACTATAATTGCGGGTGCACTAATATAAAAAAATTGTAGGCTGTCCTGCCGGTAAAATTGAACAAAATGTTAGTACGAATGGGGTGTAAGTGTACGTATGAGGTACATTTATTCTTTGAATTTCGTCTATTTATAACATAACTACATCGTTTTAGAACAAATTATATACCAGGACATAGTAGACTTTGGCGATTTACCGGTTAACTTCACTAAAGCGTAAAACTTACACAGGGCATACGGGCGACAGAGCTCACACAACGGCACACATACACTCTCGATCGCACGGTGCATGCGTGCCTGTACGGCGACCATGCCACGCGGTGTGTGTGCTGTGCCCAATGTTGGCTTGTGGTGGTTGGAATGATTAAACTTGTTTCAGTCCATGCACTATTTTCACTATTCTAAGATACGCAATGTGATTTGCTCAATAGATCCGATAACGTGCAAAAGTGATCACTGTGTGTGAACACGTACTTCTATGGTTCGGATTCTATTTTATTTTATATCTACCGAACGTTGTGCACGAGCGAATGCTTTTCGCAAAGGTCGCGTCGATGTTTCCGTGATATCGACTGATGCAAGTTTACTAGTCTAGTTCTCGACTGCTCTAGAGTCGCCATTGAAGTTACGTTCATGTGATCGCGTAACCAGTCTTCCGTTGCACGCATGGTACATTTTGAGCAGTTATTGTCTGTCTGGTGATTTCGATCGAAGTCAAAACGACCGCGAGTACATGTATTAAGACGGATACTTTTCGACATTAAATTTTTGTTTCGCTGACTATAAAGGAAATCTTCCATAACCCACTGTGAATGTTAATATGGCCATTTTTCTCTCGCTGTCATTGTGGACTATCAAGTAAGTGATACACAGTTGACACTAATCCGCTTAGAACACCTATTCATGTACGATGGGCATGGTGGAGTGAAGCCTCGCGTCAGTGACTTTGACATGCCGACAGGGATTAGAGCCATACAGGCCCTGTATACCGGCCGAGAGAGCAAGTCAAACAGGCCGAGGATCGAACAGGCCAGACACCGGCCGGGCGTAGTTGGCCTGTAGACATACCGGCCGGCAGTGGACGCCGCGCCTAACTAAGTGGCAGCGGCAACTAACTAAGTGGTGACGGCAACTCACTAAGTGGCGACGGCAACTAACTAACTAAGTGGCGGCGGCAACTAACTAACTAAGTGACGGTGGCAACTAACTAACTAAGTGGCGGCGGCAACTAACTAACTAAGTGGCGGCGGCAACTAACTAACTAAGTGGCGGCGGCAACTAACTAAGTGGGGGCGGCGACTTACATGTACTTAGTGGCCGGCCGCAAGATAATAAGTGGCGGCGACGACTTACTAGGTTGCGGCCACAAGATAATAAGCGGTAGTCATGACTTACTAAGTGGCAGCTGCGCGTTAATAAGTGGCAGCCATGACTTACTGAGTGGTGGTCGCGAGATAATAAGTGGCAGCCATGACTTACTAAGTGGCAGCTGCGAGATAATAAGTGGCAGCCATGACTTACTAAGTGGCAGCTGCGAGATAATAAGCGGCAGCCATGACTTACTAAGTGGCCGTCGCGAGATAATAAGTGGCAGCCATGACTTACTAAGTGGCAACTGCGAGATAATAAGTGGCAGCCATGACTTACTAAGTGGCAGCTGCGAGATAATAAGTGGCAGCCATGACTTACTAAGTGGCGGTCGCCAGATAATAAGTTGCAGCCATGACTTAATAAGTGGCAGCTGCGAGATAATAAGCAGTAGCCATGACTTACTAAGTGGCAGCTGCGAGATAATAAGTGGTAGCTATGACTTACTAAGTAGCAGCTGCAAGATAATAAGTGGTAGCCATGACTTACTAAGTGGCAGCTGCGAGATAATAAGCGGTAGCCATGACTTACTAAGTGGCAGCTGCGAGATAATAAGTGGCAGCCATGACTTACTAAGTGGCAGCTGCGAGATAATAAGTGGCAGCCATGACTTACTAAGTGGCAGCTGCGAGATAATAAGTGGTAGCCATGACTTACTAAGTGGCAGCTGCGAGATAATAAGTGGTAGCCATGACTTACTAAGTGGCAGCTGCGAGATAATAAGTGGCAGCCATGACTTACTAAGTGGCAGCTGCGAGATAATAAGCGGTAGCCATGACTTACTAAGTGGCAGCTGCGAGATAATAAGTGGCAGCCATGACTTACTAAGTGGCAGCTGCGAGATAATAAGTGGTAGCCATGACTTACTAAGTGACGGTCGCGAGATAATAAGCGGTAGCCATGACTAACTAAGTGGCAGCTACGAGATAATAAGCGGTAGCCATGACTTACTAAGTGGCGGTCGCGAGATATTAAGTGGCAGCCATGACTTACTAAGCGACGGTCGCGAGTGGAAGTACAATGAAATACATCGCACATGGGGAAACAAAATCTACTTATCAAGTGGCACAAATTCATAGAAGGGGAAAAAGTGAAAAGGAAAAGTGTCAAATTGCTGAACAATGAAAGTTTTGTTTCTGTGGGAGTGTGGGTCAAGTTGTTTGTGATGAACACAATCCAATCCTTGTAAAAGTGACTTATCTTTTCATACTGTACATTTCAACAAAGCATGGCCTATGTGAAGGGCGTCAACAGTGATGTACATGTATCTAGAGTAAGAAAGAGACTACCACACTCACAAGTTACAAGTGACTTGAAACCTGTTGACCTAAACTATGTTGAGACCCATTTTGACATGCGATGTAAGCAGTTATTTAGTGACTAGTGTTCAGTAGATGTCACACTTGTATGTAGTATGTGGCCTCTCACACATAATTGTTTGCACATAACTGTGCATTACTGCTGGACAGCAGCCAGGCCAGTCCTGAGCCTTCCTGACTAGCTGACTACATGACACCATACACTGTCCAGCTGGAGATCCATCCTCCCTGGTTCAATGCAGTTGTATCTTTGGCCGTGTCCGAAATGGGCTTCCAAAGCTTCATAGGTCTATTGTCTTGATGTCTACACGTATTTCCAATGGAGCAAAGACATAGACCTACATGTAGCTCTAGACAATAGATTCAGATACAGCCTTGGTTTGCATTTGGTTTTATAATAGGGTGAGGGTGTAAACCTCACACCCAACCCTTCTCCTTTCCCTGGCTTGGATCAGTCATAGAGGGGTGTGCAGACCATGGCAGAGTTGTTCAGTTTATCTCAACTTTACAACCCTAAGGCATACATTAATCTTGTACATGTACTACCATAATTGTAAATTGACATATATGAAACCTTTCCAAGAGTCGGCAACTCTTGGAAAGGTTTCATATACTTGTGCATAACAATTAATGACAGGCATTTACAAAAAGATATAGTAAGAAGTAAATCTACATACTTTTCACATAACATCATAAAAATGAATCTATCAGAGTTTAAAGATATAATACATGATTGGTAAATGCCACAGAACAGCACCCACACTTTGTCTGATCAAACATGTATATGAAGTACATGTAATAAAACTGTGAAAAATTGAGCTCAATCACTCATCTGAGTCACAGAAAATAGCAAAAATCTGACTAAATCTTTTTTATAAAACATAAAGAATGGTTTGGATCTTACCCTGACATGCCTGAGATCAAAACTGTTTTGGGTGTTTGTTTGACTAATTTCTGGATAAATACAGCATTTCAGGCGGTATGTTTCTAACAGGACCATCTTCATACATGTCATACCCTGAAAGTTATGCGTAAATCTGTGAACAATTTAAAGGTACAGTACAGGATTGGCAGGATTGGTAACATACCCAAACAGAAACGTTCACATATTTAAACTATTTGGCAAGACAACACTTACACTTGGAATGACTGATTTGGGTGTAAAATCAGAAACAATTTTAAATCTTTTAACAACCTTTAACATCCAGTTATTTCATGAATTACATTTTTATGATTTCTTGTATTAATGACAGAAAATTGTCAATACCAGTCCCATCTTACTTTTTTAGTAATTGACATTTAATTCAACCAGCATGACCAGGATTGGTGGAATGGTAGATTGTGATATTCAAACCCATTTATTTTGCCAAGATCTACAACAGGAGCATGACATCACAAATATTGTCATTTGTCATGTTGGTCTCTGCGTGCATGATTCATTTCTGTATTTCTTTTTCAAATGTACCATTTGCTAGTTTAGCATATTTGATTCAACTTCAATTTTAAGACATAGTGGTAAGGTTTTTGAATGGCATTTATTATTATAGTATTTGCATGAGAATACAGCCGACAAACCCTCAAATTGATTGATTGTGACAATAATGCTAAAGCAAAACTGTAAATTTACCGTACTTGTACTATGTACATGTCCGTACAATGCATGTACCTAAGGTAATTGACACTTTATTCTTATTTACAGATGGAAAGTTTGATTATCTTCCTGTGTCAGTCAACTTGTGTGCAGAGTTTATTAAGCTGACGGTTTGTTGTATTTTGGCATTGAATACTATCACAAACGGTAAGTGACAAGATTGATTTTCCATATTAATTGGTGTGATAGGATTGTAATGCACATGTATGCTTCACCTGTACGATACATCAAACATAACTCATAGGCATTTGGGTGAATCTTCCTTTGTTAAAGATGGCCCACATTAAGCTAAGGGAAAGAAAGGCCGCTAATTTGGAATGTTACAGTATCCTTCATGATCTTGTTAGTCCCAAAGCTGGTCTTGAACTTAATAGTAAAGTCAAAGAGTATATCATGTTTTCTGTACTGGCTTGAACAGGATTTCAGACATTAAGTCAGATGATGTTGCCATAGTTATGGTAGGCAGTGCATATCAGTGTTGAAGATGAGTCCTTGAGTAATCTGTGTACTTCAAGGTCCGAGTACTGGGTCGAGTCCAAGTACATTGCTGGCGAGTCCGAGTCCATGGTATCGTGTACGAGTATATTTAAGGCTGAGTCCGAGTACCAAAGTCTTAGTCCACATCCGAGTTCATGCATGCACAGTAGTACCAACGCACAAGTTTCACAAAGATGTTTAAAGTTGGGCGTTGTGCCACTCTTTTCAGAAATTCTTGTTTTACAAACCTTGCAAATGACACTGTGCTGCTTACTCCATTTGATACTGAGTTCCCGATAATCTTCATTCTCCCATTGTATGATTTATCGGAAATTGCCAACACAATTAACCGTGAAAAATGAATTTTGCACTAAATGGTCGAGTACAATGCACTCCCAAAATTTAAGTACATGGAATCGAGTACGGGCCAAGTACATTTATTTTCGTGTACTTTTTATGGAGTGCGGTCCAAATACATTGTATTTTTAAGTACTGTTAATCAAGTACAACCCGGGTATTTACATGTACTCGAGTTGTACTCGAGTATGAGAACGAGTTCTCCAACACTGGTGCATATAATATATATGTTGCATAGTACTGTATGATACCATATGACAGTAAAGGAATGGGAGACTTTAGAGAACCGGTCTTCAAGTCAACAGCGCACTCGCACGCACAACAACGCAGGCGCAAAACAACACGCGCATGCTCACAATTGCGTGCACGTGCGCTGTTGACTTGAAGACCTGTTCTCAAAAGTCTCCCATTGTTACCATTGAAAGTTGTATTTTTTTCTTCTTTTGTTGTTGAATGAGCCTGTTGATTTATCTATCTTTCAGAGAGATTGAAGAATTGTTCAGGATTTTTATTGTCAATCTATGACGTCTTGAGATTATTCAAATGGAGTATACCTGGCCTGCTCTACTTCTTAGACAACCTCATTGCCTTCTATGTTGTTGCTGCATTTGAACCGGTAAGTACTGTCACAGAGTTGTTAGTCTAGTCACAGGACTAGAAAGCAATAATAAGCATTCTGTTTCAATATACATTTATAGAAATAACACCCTTAGATTTAAGACGTGAAAGAATGCTTTGTGAACACCACTTAAGGCCTTTTCACACGACGCTAAAAAAGTCTCAACCATTGAGATATTCTCTCAGAGTTGCAAAATCTTACAATAGTGTAATCGTGTGAAAGGACACCAATGCTTAAAAGTGACCGACGTCCCTGGTGAATCCTTGAGAGATTTTGACCGAGGTCCAGACCTACGACAACATTTCTCAAGGGTCCCCTGCTAAGTGCTTTGCAATGCTTTTCTATGTGTTTAATAAATGGATGGTTTTGAGACCACGCGCACTCTTGCATGCTTTACGCGCAACCTCAGTGTCGTTATGGTACAAGCAGCGTTTTACATTCATAAAAAGCATACCGGTAGTTTATCGGTTACCAGCGTTCCGTCTCAAGGGAGGCTGCCGAAATATTACACTGTGCCATGTGAAAGGACGCAAAAACGGCCAGCGCAAAACTGTTTTGTAAGATTTCCCAACCATGAGAAAATTTCTCAATGGTTGAGAGGTTTTTTTTGCATTGTGTGAAAAGGCCTTTAGTCAGTGAGAGTCGTCTAAGTTAAATAGTGAGAGTCCTCTAAATTAAGTCTTTTTGTGGGATGTCCATAATTTTGTGACCTTAGTACATGTAGTTGAATATGGCCCCAGAATTGTTAAATGTTTGCCCAGCATTTTAGTCTTGCATTTGAGAACAAAGTTTGTTGCCCACACTGCTCTGCACTGCATGAAAAGTTCAGTGTATCTTCCGCAATGCTGCACACAAAATATTATTGGTGGATTAGCACGTTTTGTTCAATTAAACTAAATTGACCACGAAGTGAGTGTTTTTTAAGCAGAATATTCAAGCCATTTCATAAGTTAAATTTAAAGGTACTACATGTATCATACTTTGGTAGCATACCAAAACAGAAATCTCCAAAGATTTATAAATAACTTACAGGGTATGAAGATGGTGATGGTAGAAATATACTGTTAAAATTCTTCTGCCTGAAATGCTGTAAATATCCAGAAAAGAGTAAATCGATGATCAAAAACAATTTTAATCTTTTAAAGATCAAAAATAAGGGTGAAAAGATTTTTAAAATACCATGGCCATTTTCACTGTGTTCACTCAAAAAGTCGGCACCTTATGGGACTGGGAATTTCACAGATGACTGTTACTGTAATGTATCTTCCTTGATATTTTTGCCCATGAATCTGCATTTCTTTGACAAAAACCAAAGTATGGTATTACCTTTAATGTGTATTTGCAAACACAAAAGATGATTGTTTTCTGGTACAGACGTGTTATAATGTACATGAGTATGCATGTTTCATGTTAATGGGTCTCTTACAGTATGTGTAATTTTTTACTCTTTTTTCCAGGCAATGGTCGTACTCCTGAACAATTTTGTCATAATATCTACAGCTATTCTCTTCAGAGTCATTCTCAAGTAAGTGCTTAAAATGTTGTTTATACATTGTGTATCAAATAAAACGCAACAGGATTTAAATTCAAATTTGTGAAGATTTTGTTAGCTTTACAGCAAAGTGAATAGTATCATGTTAAAGCCACATTTCTCCTCTTTTCAATGATATGTTTTTCATTCATACACGGTCACGGATGGCTGAGTAATCATTCTTTTTCTACAATGGGTCAGAATGGACTTGGGACCAAGTTTTACACACGGCTTAGAGGCATCAAACACATAAAAGATTCTTTGTCGGAGAGTTACAATATCATGTGGAGGGTAATCAACACTTTGCTCTTGAGATAACCCCAGAAAAAAAGTCACAACAACAAGTCAGATCCGGAGATCGCGATGGCCACTCCACATCATGATACAAGCAATCACTTGATGTCCAAAAACCTCAGCCAATCTGTTTCTTACTGCAACTAGTCGATTACTGCGCCATCATGTGCCCTCCACAGTGCGTCTGAACCATAGAGCTATATTAAAATTACTAGAGCGCTAGCTCCGTGTAGAAAGTGATGCCTGCTGGGCGCATCCATGTTTGTGCACAAACCTATGGAAAGCCCACAATTTTGTATGTTTTTTGTACGTTCATTTGCATACTGCGTTGTGTTCTATACGGGTGCGTCATCGAAGCCAAATATGCCCGAAATTCGACGCACCCTCGGTAAATGCGCGTTTTATTTAGGACCGTGCGCGCACACGCTCTGCACTTCAGTCACGCAATGATTACATGCGTCATAAAGACGCGCTAGGTACCATTCGCGTATACTTGAGCGTTGCATATAGAGTACACTCTTCGAAAGGCATTCCAGTCAAAGCGTTTTTGTTCCACAAACACGCACTCAAATTCAAAATGACTGCGCCCAGACGGCTTCAAAACGTCTACTCACGGAGAACGCAGAGCTAGCGCTCTAGTAATTTTAATATAGCTCTATGGTCTGAACACACCCCTTTGTTTCATAGGAAAGTTTTCCATTAATTCAGTAATCCCAATCACATTTTCATTTAAAATCTGTAAGTATCCATTTCAAGGTCTGATTTGTAACTTTTTTCTTCGGCAAAGGGTTAATTACCCCTCCACCTGATATTGCAACTCTCCGACAAAGAATCTTTTATGTGTTTGATGCTCTAAGCCGTGTGTAAAACTTGGTCCCAAGTCCATTCTGACCCATTGTCCAAAAAGAATCATTACTCAGCCATCCATGACCGTGTATGAATAAAAAACATATCATTGGAAAGAGGAGAAATGTGGCTTTAACATGATACTATTCACTTTGCTATAAAGCTAACACAATCTTCACAAATTTGAATTTAAATCCTGTTGCATTTTTTTTTATATACACACTGTATAGAGGAATATTCTAGGAAGAAAATTTTTGGACATACTTATAAATGCAAAATGACAATTCAGTGGAACTTTTTAAGAAAGTGGAAGAGAGAAGTTTGAGACATTTGTTGATATTGAATCATTTTTTGCAAATTGGGTTAACCATTAGAAGCCTTTGCTAGTCTCCATTCATTTATGATCCTTTTTTTTTTCTTTTTGGAGGGCTTTTTTTCGGGGGGGGGTGGATTCCACTGGATCCACATTGCCCAATAAACCATTTGTGAGTTGAATCACACAGGCTTCTTTCATTTCACATAAATATGTAACCCAATTTGAATTTCCCGGGACTGGGATAAACACCACATTCACACTCAATCGGCAAAGGTGGATCAGATGCCGCAATGTTTAGGAAACCACATCGTTGTTGCAATACTCTCAATCTCGATCCAGCTTCAATCCCCAAGCACTACTTGTTTGTGTATTTAAGGTCATCATTTAGTTTTGTTGCAGTTAGATAATGATCACACCAAAATGCAGAAACTTGATCCACCTTTTCCCAGACACAGTAGAAATGCAGTCACATTTGACCCTAATACATACCAATTAACATTTGCCACATGTATTTATTTGTTTGCTTTTGATTACAGGAGGAAATTGATGAAAGTACAGTGGGCCTCCCTGGTCATTCTCTTCCTCGCTATTGTTTCACTCTCTCAACTTTCCCATGCAGCACGCACACACAGCGGTGCTGCAGATGTTTCCACTCTAAAGAAGACAAATGAAAGCAAGTTGAAATCCAACCAGCAGTTAAAATGCATTCCAGAAAGTAAAGCTGCTGAGCTTTGCAGTAATCATGGTTTGAACATATGCTCAAGTCAACAGACTAAATGGCATGTTTTAAATCACATAGATAATATTTCCTTTATTGGTCAATACCAAGGATATGTATGGGTGATACTGCAGTGCTTTATTTCCTCCTTAGCCAATATTTATAATGAAAAAATATTCAAAGAGGGCAAAGGATTTGAAGACAGTATTTACATTCAAAATACTAAGCTCTACTTCTTTGGTGTTCTTGTGAATTTGATGTCAATACTGTTTATTGATAGGTTTTGGCAACGCACAAATAAATGTGGTCTTTTTGATGGGTTTAACATATTCTCCACTTTGTTGGTTTTAGACAGTGCTTTCATGGGCCTCACAATTTCACTTATTTTAAAATTTCGAGATAATATGTTTCATGTGCTGTGTGCTCAGCTTGTAACAGTGCTTGTTATTACATTTTCAGTTGTATTCATGAACTTTCAAATGTCAATGAATTTCTTCCTTGAAGTACCCGTAATTCTACTGTCCATTTACATATTCAATGTAAGTAAGCAGGATTCTGAATTGCCAAGTAACCGTATCCGGACCCACAGTTCTTCAGACAATAAATGCTAATTACTTGCAGTACACACGTGACTCACATGTATACTGGTAATCTAGTACACTCATTGTGTTGAAAGTTTGGATATTCAATTCCATAAATATAATCTTTCCGCAAAGGAAAGCAACTCTTTAAATGGGTTAATTTCATTTTTTTTTTATAGAAAGTAACAAAATATGTTCTTCCAGCTTGGTTTGTTTTCCATCATGAATGGGTTGATTTTTTGTGTGAAGTATTAAGTTACAGCCAAGGGTTCAATGCTTAAAGGTACTATCATACTTTGGTAAGAAACCAAAACAGAAATGTTCACAGATTTTACGTATAACTTACAGGGTATGAAGATGGTGGTTGTAGAAACGTACAGTTAAAATTGTTTCCGCCTGAAATGGTGTATTTATCTTTTTGTTCTTTTAAAAGATCAAAAATAAAAGAGAAAAGACTTAAGAAATACTGTGGCTGTCTTTCACTGTTTTCTCAAAAAGTGGGCACCGTATGGGACTGAAATTTTCACAGATGACTGTTATTATTTGCTCATGAATCTGTATTTCTTTGATAAAAACCAAAGTATGATATTACCTTTAATTGCTTCAGCAATTTTCAAAATCTTTGAAGTGTTTATCTTTGTATTGTTACGCACATTTAGGGTTATGGGTTAAATGTTTTCGTTATTGACAGTGTTAAAACACTGATAATGTATTTTTCCATCTTACTTGAAGTCAAATCAGGGCAAAACTGTAATAGATACTCTGTACCTTGCCATCAATTACACTGCAAGACCCTCATATTTGGTGATTTAGATTTGTGCATACTATTATTCTTCCTCGGTAAGCCTATACCATTAATTGATTTTTGAATTTAGTTGACCTTATGGCTGAATGCCTATATAATTTGGAATTTATGATGTATTTTTATAGGTTTAAGATATACTTATATACAGTGGCACTAACAAGACAGTGAATGGAATGATTTTGTATGTTTATAAATTAATAAATATCCATTCTTCAAGTTAATATTTCAGATGTTAATATGTTTTACTAACGTTGTAATATAAGTAATGTACAACAGCAGATCACATACGTTCAGGAGTAAGTACATATCTACTTGTCAGTAAACGTCTATACATCCACAAAATAAATACTTTTGTCATCTTCTTGTAACACAGTAGATCCATGTCCCATCCAGGAAGTGCCAATATGCAAAATGCAGTATGCTATAATTGTACCTCAGGCACCAACAGTGTGGCCAAACTGTTGCTGGCATTACCATTTGACTTAAGTTGATGACACTCATTGGAATGACTTTTCAGAAATCATTCCAAGGAACGGTTCCTTGGTACAACTTGTGCTATGGCGCTTCTGCTTTCTTAACATTTGCTTCAACCACTACAAACTAAATGAATGTCCGATTGCGCCAAATTTTGGTGGCTATTTGAATGTATTCTCTCAATTTAAATGTATGAGATGACATTGCGATGACGTCATCATGAAGAATATTCTGTTATTAGTGGGGTTGAAGGTAGCACTACCACAGATCATATGCAATGGGAGACTTTGGAGAACCGGTCTTCAAGTCAACAGCGCACACGCATGCACAAAACAACGCGCGCATGCTCAGAGATAGCAAAAAGAGACTTCAGTCGGCATCTCAAAAGTCTCGCATTCTAGTCCGATCCTTTTCGTGCTTTTCTGTATTAACACTTTTAAAGGTGAACATACTCATAGACATGAACAAATGAATGCCAAGCTCTTCGAAGCCAACCTAAAAGCCCAGCTGGGTTACCAAGATACCTCAGCAAACCTCCATTCTACATGTATAGTACTGTTTCTACGTTTCAGTCATGTAGTGATCTTTTGCCATACACCTTCCAGGAAATGTTGGACCTTCTATACCTTATTTGTCGTCCTCATATCGATGTG